>CCAG010016497.1:0-18381 GCA_001077435.1 Glossina morsitans morsitans | reverse complement strand
GAAATTTTATTCATGCATGTCCGGTTCAAATAGGATCGAAAATAAAGATATGAAGCGGAACAGAAGTATCTGGATATAGGTGCGGATGAAATAAAACTATCCAAAATAAATGCAAAATCCTCTCATATTTTCTCATACGAGTTTCCTAAAAGCTTTCGCTTAATAGGTAATAGAAACATAATAATAAAACCAAGTAAGAAAATTATATTCGTCCGTCAACGATTTGATACCGGTCAATGATGTGTAGACTTTTCGAGGTCTCTGAAGTTTTTTTCTGAGTGCTGCCAACGTGTTGATAAAAGAATGAAATATCGCGGTGGCCAATTTTTCTTGGATATTAATTGCGTGATCTCTCGTTTCATATATGAAAAATATAATCGAAAATCAAAACCTGACTTTTTTCTGGAATATATCGAAAAAACTCTACCTCTCTCTCTCTTTCTATTGTGATCATTTATCAAATACGTCTGAAAAGTTGTCACTAGATTCTTTTCGATTTTATAATTCATTTCGTTCTCTCTCTCTCTTTCTATTGTGATCATTTATTAAATACGTCTGAAAAGTTGTTACTAGATTCTTTTCGATTTTATAATTAAAATTTTTTATAACTCATTTCGTTTCATACTATTTTCGTTCGCATTTCTATTAAACACTAAGTTTACCTTCTAGTGCTAGGAAAGGGTAAGAATTTACTTTTACCTAAAAGTGTCGAGTAAACAAATTTAATAAAAATAAAGTAACAAAATGCGAGCACTCCTTTCTCGCCCTTGCTTGTTGGAAAAGTCTTTAATGATGTAATTATTAGGTGACTAAATTGATAATTGCATAGACGTAACGAGCAACCAACCTAAGTGTTGTCTAAGAGTAGCGTAATTTTGGTCCACCATCTTACATTTATCTTACATTATTTGTATATGTAAGCGTTGTAAGAATAAAATGGATTAAATGTGAAGATGATTCAGACTCGACGTCTCATACGAAAATATCGTATAAGTGATTTTGAATGAAATTCAAAAATCAGGCAAGTGAGAAAACTGATTAACGTGCTCGAGCTTAGTAGGAATCTCGGTTTACGGTTCTCGAGTTGTCGTACGATACAAAAAACAAAAATTATGCGAACGAATTTTAGATTTATGCTACTTAATTGCTTTCGCATCGTGTTGACCTCTTTGCTCGTTGCGTCTGCAATATGCGAGTATGCGAATATTTGTGTTATTATCGGTTTCTGCATAACAAAATAATGCAAGGAAGGTGAAGAAAAGTAAATGAATAAACAAGCCATGCCATCATATACACTCCAACCTGTTTTCGTGCAGTATTTTTTCGTGGATTTATGCGGTCCCTATTTACGGCTTAAAGAAAAAAAAACTTTTTAACTGTGTTGCGAAAACTATTTTTTATAGCTACACGCAAATCTGTTTTTGTGCGGCCTTTTTTATGCCCTTATTGGTTTCTAACTAAAAATACCGTTAGTTGGATAGTTGGAGGGAAAATGGAGAGATCACAGAGTTGCTTCAAATAGGTAGTGCTGCCAATTAAAAAAATTAAAAATTAAGATTCGTCGATTGTGCACAACTGATAAAAAGTGTTATCAAGTACAAAGACAATGCTGCTGCATAATAAAAATAAAACGATGCTATTCACAATTGCATATTGTTAATTGTGAACGTCACTCGATTAGGGTTGATTGAGGTTGACGTCCAAGCTTATTCTGTAAATAACATTACGAACGCTGTACTTTTTGTTAAATAACATTACGAACGCCGTACTTTCTGTTAAATAACATTACGAACGCCGTACTTTCTGTTAAATGGCAGCACAAACGTCTTGCATTCTGTTAAATGACGAATTCCGTTATTTTTTGAAAGTTTTCGGGTTTATTCTGTTTTCTCTTTCCTTTAAAAAACATTAAAAAAATGTGATGATAATAAATAAATGAAATATTTCTTGCATTTATTAAAAAAAAAAACAAATGAATTCTATATATATATAATAATATAGATAAACAAATAGGTCTAGGTATCTATGCGTACATATGTATGTATTGTTATGCACAATCGACGAATTTTAATTTTAATTTTTTTAATTGGCAGCACTACCTATTTGAAGCAACTCTGTGATCTCTCCATTTTCCCTCCAACTCTCCAACTAAAAATTATCCTGTTAAAATGAAAAATCGAGATTACGATTCTCTTAAAATGAAATCATCCTTTGGTGATGGGTGGAAAAAGAAAATTTACTCACTCTGTTGTTGTTTATGTCAATACTAAGTATTTCTATAGCAGGTTCGATTCTTAGCTAAGATTTATTCTTCTTCTCAACAACCGAGAATGCAATGGGTGATGTACGAATTTGAGAAGGGAATGTATAGAAATCAATGGGTGATGTACGAATTTGGGAGCAGAATGTATAGAATGGAATGGGTGGTGTACGAATTCGAACGAAAAACAACTGCATTTAAATCACTACTTTTCAATATTTCACAGAAAATGAAATAGATTTTCAATTTGTTTGCCAATTACAGACACAACAAAATTCGATAAGACTAAAAAGGTAAAAGGCCGTTGTAATACAGAGATCACTTTCCCTGAAATGAAGAAGAACAAGCAACCTACACCAAGAAAATAAACGTTTGACTTTCTCAAATTGATTTATTTATATCTAGTGAAATAGGACGAGAGCAAATGAATTAATAAAAATTATGTCATGTGAATAAAAAAAATAAAAACGCTTTTTATTTGCAAGCAATGGCGAAATGATGATATTTCACAAACAATGTATTCCATGCTTCGAACGTTTTTTTAAATTCTGCGGTTGACTGTGCTCTAAAGCATGGTGATCCCCTTTTTTATGAGCTTTAAGCCAATTGTTAACTCTTAGTGCATTCTTTAGGGTTTCCTTCTCTTTCTGCTCACTCATACCCAACTATTAAGACCGATAATTTACTGTTAGACTTGATGATTATTTTAATTGTTAAATTCAACTTCATTGAATAAAATGTATATAAATAGATTTTACTTTCAACATTAAATTTTTACATACCAAAGATTTGTTCACTTGACGATAAAGCCAGGCTAGATTTTGAGTATATAGACTTCAATTGATTTTATCATAGAATTGATTGAGAAATTTACTTACAAATAGTTGAGCATAAAATATTTGTATATTTTCCTTAGTACTGATGGCGTCATTTTTTGAAAATTTTATATTCGAAGTGCTATTTTGTTCGCGCTTGATTTAATTTCTTACATTTTTCACTTATTCCTTTTTTTTACTTCTTCGACTTTCGAAAGTAAAAAACGAGTTACTGTTAATTTCCTGACTTTGCCGTCTCTATATTTCGAAAATTATTTTATTATAGATACACGAATCAAGGAGCAAACTGTTTTTGAACGGCATTAAACTTTCGTTCGACTTAGCCACCTATGTCCATCTATGTAGTGAAAAGGCGTGATGCAAACGGCAATGCTATGTGGGATAGAGAAACTTTTTATATGCATATATACGCATATGTTGACAAGTAAACAAAGATGCTCATATATATATATATATATATATATATGTGAATGTTTAATACATAATGCGTGCTAATACTGTTTCCGTATATTTTTTGACGATTTGAAATGAATTTAATCAAGTAACTAAAAATTGGGTGTTTTTCCGATAAAAACATGATGTGGCCACCTGCCTATATACAAGCTCTCCGCGTCTATTCACTTCGCATCAAGATTATAAAGTTTTTGTTGCAGACGTTACGCACATCAGTTCATTACAAATATTTTGTGCATCTATTACCCATAACCCGTACCGTCAATGTCTATCTATAATTGAATTTTCTACCCAAAAATAAAAGACGTAATTTTTACATTTTTTTGTAACTTTTATATATTTTTTTTTTAGTTTTTTAATTTTTTTTTTTTAAATATATATTTATGTATACATATTTCTTTTTTTTAAATTTATTGTTTTTAAGTTACTATGCTTAAAAAATTACAATAATTATGTATAATTTTTTATGTATTATATATATAATTTAAGCATTATAATGCATTTTACAATTTCTTGGACTTTTACATATACATCAACTTAATGTTTGCATTTTTTTTTTTTTTCTTATTTAAATTTATTTGTGTTAGCTTATTAACGTTTAATGTACGACCTTCTTGTTGCCATTTATTTATGTAATTTAAATTATGTTTTATATGCAAATAATGTTCTTTTCGTCAATTATCGTATTTATTAAATCGTTTTTATTAAATGAATTCTTGATTTTATTTTTATAATTTTTATGATTGCTTGACAAGATGACGATAATGTTTCCTTCAGCCAATCTTCTATTCATCGTATTTATCATATATTGTTGCTTACATTTACTTTGCTGGATTTTTAAAAGGCAAGTAGGATATATTGTGAAGGATGGTGGACTTTAAATGGAAAGGGAGTGACGAGAATTGACAAATATTTTGAGAGAAAAAATTTGTTTTTTTTTTTTAGAAGACATGGTCATTGGTTGTTATATGACTCAACAACAGTGCCAAAGAATTAATTTTATGATGACTTATTAATTTGCAAAAATAAAAGAAAATACATTAGATAAACCGAAATATAGGAATCATTAAAAAAATTTATGAAAACTTGTAAAATTTAAAAATTATCGATTAGCAATTTATTTCTGCATTCAGATCAAGCTGAATATCCGTTGTAGAAGGGAATATATTTGCAATTGTAAGCAAGCAAGAAAACAATTTAGAAAGTAGTTCATACACTTCCAGCGAAAAGAAGGCTATATGAATATATCATAGCTTTTTATACCCACCAGCATAGAATGAGGATTGATAAGCAAAAAAGAGCACCGTTACGTCTAACCCAAAACATGGCTACAGATGGCCTTACGACACGGATAATCTCGAGATAAGCACCGAGTGTTTTGATTTGTTTTTAGTAATCATGAAGGAATTTTAATCCTTATATTTTTCAACACTAACACTTTCATATCGCCCCCGTTCAAAATTTATTTCAAGGATCAACTAAAGCGCGTAAAAATGTACAAGTTTTCTTTTCGAGGTTAAATCACAAATTTAAAGCCTTAGTGGAGAGAAGCATTCACGTCGTTTTAAAGACCTGTAACAACTCACTTCATTATAGAGCAAATCGATTTTTTTTTTTTATATTGTTTTAGACTTTTATTTATGTTAGACAGATGATAATACAGATCATAATTCTTGCGGCAAGTCTAACCGATGCCGTGTCTAGACCAGAGAAAAAGTAAGCTAAATTGTGATATTAACTTTGTTTTCAGCCACTTGCCGATTCGTCTCAGGTCAAAAGTTCATATTCATCAATCTCGGATGCTTTGTTTTTGTCTTGCAGTCTCTACCTTACCTAAGATGCCCAAATTGATCGAAGTTGTAGGTTGAAAGAGATTCTTTTTCCTTTTTTTTTTTTTCTAAATAAAACAGAAAGGGTGTGGAAGTGTATTTTTGGATTACTTTTCAAATTAATAAAAATATGAGAAACGGATAACTTTTTTATGAAGTCGATAATTGCAGCTTTTTCTCAGGCCTTTGAGAAATTCGTTCATAATCACAAGTAAAAATTTCCTGCATATTTTACAAATACTTATACATTTTTAAAATATGAAAAATTTGAATTATATTTTATTTTTGAGAAAAGAAAAGTAATAAAAGTAATCTAAAATTTTAATAGAGATTTTGTGATCGGTTTTCGCTACAAATTTTATATTTACTTTGAATTTCGCTACAAATTTTATATTTACTTTGAATTTTTTATTTCTTTTTTTCTTCTCTAAACGATTACACATTCTTTTTAATTTTTTCGATTTAGAAATCTATGATCTCTTTATAATTATGTGCTATAAGTTGGTTTCTTACATATATTAAGATGATGTTCTCTTGCAATTTTTGACAATAAACTAATTCTAAATAATATTTATTAATAATTTTTTATCATATATTGCTAATTACTTTTATTTGAACAGAGCGCGTTAAGTAAATAAGAAATAGTATAAAAAAAACCTTTCAACCAAAAAAGCATAACAGCATAAATATGATATATATTTTCAACGTGCAATTTACAATTTAAAGCCAAAGTGAGAAAATGATATGAAATAAATTTATTTTCGATAAAAAATAAAAAAAAAAACAGGAAAAATTCTTAAAAAGGCTGATTTGGAAGTGCAATAAAAATTAAGAATTATAAATATAAGCCAGAGAGATATTTACAAAGAAACACATAAGCCTTAAATCAAATTTTGATTTATTTACCACCTTAGAGAAGAACAAAAATTAAAAAGCCATTCACTGCTTATGTGAGCATCGGTCAGTCCATCGGGATTCATTTCTCGCCGATAGGAACTTTAAATTCTCGACGAAGACATATTAACCAGTCAACTGTGTCGAGCTCTTTGGAAAATGTGCATTTAAATTGCTTCGCACAAGTATAGCGATGACGAGTATATTCGTCATATACATAGTATGTAATTACATAACTTAACAAAATTACATACATACATTATAAAATACATTATTATGGCAAATAAATACACATTCATAATGATAAAATTTGATGACGGATGGACGGATCCGTCATAACACAAAATTTTGTACTTTTTTTTCATAATGTATATATGCGTCATACACAGTTAATGGTTTAACACGTTCGTGGACATTAAAAATTCAAGGGAGTTGCAAAAATAGACAGGTAATTATTTTTGAAACTAGTTGTAATATCCAAAATCTGATTATACATACATTATAAGAGCAGTCAGAAAATCGTATTTTAATTGTTACATGAAATGAATGTTATATCATCCACGACAATATAGATCATATTTTTCGACTAGGATGACGTGAAGGTTACATGAAATTAAATGAACAAAAATTAGGCTTTAAAATTTGAATGCTGTAGCATTCGCGTCATTTTGCATCACTATGAAAATGAATGCTATAGCATTCACGTCCACGAACGTGTTAAGCAATGGAGATCAATTATCCTAATTGACATATAAGATTTGATGAAAAATTATAGAAATGGAACTGCACAATGATGCAATTAACTAACGCATCACAGCAATTCTAAACATTACACATAAACTCAGATTATTTGTAGCAATTTTCATTTCTGGATAGATAGACAATATGTGCAACGATGACAAATTGGAACAAAATCTCGGATGGTAAACAATCTGAGGAAAGTGCGTTGGGAGAAAAAATTGCGCTTACGATTAAAAATCGGGCTTTTGCCCGGGATTTCGTATCCTACTAAAGGAAATGAAAATGTCCATATCGCATTGTGCGACATCGGATTTAATAAAACCATACGTGCAATCAAATATCCATATATGTATATATAGTTTGACTCCTTTATATCATTTTTATTTTGCAACGTTCTTGTTACTTAATTTTGTCTTAATGTGAATTTGTAAATTTTTAAACTTAAAATAGGTAAGAGAAAGAGCACATTTTTAATAAGCAGAAGAAGCAAAAAGCTAACTAAACTAATTAGAAGAAATTTAACGAAAGCCTTAAAAATGTTTGTTGAATAGATTTAAGTATTTTATATCAATAAATTTTACAAAAATTAATTTATACATAGAAAAAAAAAAGCATAAAATTTACTACAATTTTTTATTTTCTTCCTTCTCTAATAAATGTTTGGTTAATTAACTATTTTGCAAACTAAGCACTTACAATGAAAACCACACAGATGTATACATACAGCTAATCTATAATGTTACGAAAAATTAAAAAAAGAAAATTTTTCTACTAAAGAAGAAGAATGCATGTTCATTGTGTTATCATTGTAATTATTATTAATTAATTAGCATCTCCTTATACAAAATGTTGCAATGGAACTAAATAAAAAAAAAAAATTAAATATATATATATATATGTGTATATGTATTATTCCAATCTTTAACAAATTAAATTTAAGCGATACCAATCGTTCGATTGACTTTTCTTTCTTGTGTAACAAAAACAGGAAAAAAAAACAAAAAAAAGTTGTACATAAATTCCGTTTGTTTTTCTATTTTAATATTTCTGTTGTTGATGTTGCTGTCTGCTTTGCTTTTGTTTTAAATTAAAAAGAAAATGAACACTTGTCAACTGGTGGGAATTTAAATGGTTTTTTTTTTTATTTATTTATTTATTAATCTTTTTTTTTTTTTTTTTGGAAATCTATTGCACGCAACATGAATTTTTATGGCCATTTTTGTGCTTTAACCTTGCCTTGGGCTTGTAACGTTCCAAATATGATAGCTGCTTGGCGTTAATAGCGCCTCGTCGTTTGCTTAAAAAATGAAAGAGACATTAATGCTTAATGTTTCCAAAGATTTCTTTCATTATTGTATAAATAGCTTACTCTCTTATCATTTCTACGGCTGCCTCATACTTAAGACCCAATTCAATAAGAGCCAACGCTACCAATACCGGGGCACGGCCAAGACCAGCAACACAATGTACAGCAACGCAAGCTTCGGGATTTTGTTGATACCTGAAAATAAGAATTCTTTTTTATTATCATTCAAAATTCTTAATATTTTACATAAATATTTCTTAAGAAAATTTAATCTATTCAACTATTCAAGTATTTCTTAATAATAGATTCAACTCACTGATTTAAGGATCGATCAATATATGCTTATAAATATATTGAATCTTATAGATTCATTTCGCTGATTTAAGGGTCGATCAATATATGCTTTTAAATATGAATGTATGTACATTGTCTTAAAATAATCTTCCTGCGAAAGTGGACCAATGCAACTTCCATCTAAATTGTTCATATCTATGCCTATCATCAAAAAATGAGGAAATATCCTTTTTAAATATGACCAGCCACTTAGTGGTTATGTCCTCTACATAGTGATGGGATCACTGTCAGAGTTAAGTACGATGAAAGATGCTAGAGATATTAGCCGCAGGCTAGTAGAAGGTAAGTGGTACACTTTCACCGACAAAGCCCTCACTATAGCTATGGCCAAAGTCAATTCTATTGCCACTTGAGACTTGAACCCGCGGACACACTGATTATCGAGATTGCTACCTACTCGGCTACTCATGCCGATATACTAGATGTGACTCTTTCGTTGCTAATACAAATGAAACTAAGCACAAGTTACTTCAAAAGTAAAGTTTTTCTTGGTTGGCTTATTAACTAACTAATGACGTAGTGGATATCGGAAATTTTCTTCTATTATTATTATTATTATTACATGTACATTATAACATTCTCCCATCCAGCGAAGGCCTACAGCTGATTACGACAATACAATCAAACAAATGCAAACCTTGTTTGGATACCTTTTCTCCTCTTTTTAATATGCATTGAAAAATGTCCTTTGGCAGGGTATTTTTGTTATTTTTAAACGTTCCAACGACATGAATCTCTCGGTTCCCGCATGATGTAGCCAATTCATAGGTTGTATAAAAAAAATTGTCATCATATAATGTTCCTCATTTGTAGAATATTTGTTGGGAAATGGAAATTATACAAAGGGCTTTTCGATCAATAACTAGATATAGGGTTTGCTTGTTTAGTTGGTGTCCATTTATGCATTCGTTAAGATCGGATATATTTAATTTGTGTTCGATATATCTATTTGTTTCTAAATATATTCTGCTACGATAACAAATAAAAATCGTTATGTAACTCTCAGAAATAGATAATCTATGGCGCGATATTTAGCAGACTTAGATTTCTCTCCAAGCATAGTAATCTTTTACTACGATAAGTAACTATTTTTATACAATGGCATTGTGGTGTAGAGCGGTATGGCAGCGCATGTGGCCTGACGGAGATTTTCTTGTCAACTTGCCTGGCAACCAAGGTATTAAGCCGTTGACGTAAATGCCGTCTTTAGGCATCCATTGCGTTTGCTTGTAGATGCACACGACGTCTATAGCAGTCCTTATATTTTTAGTGTGATGAAACAAAAAAAAAGAAGTATGCTCTTGCAAGGACTCACTGATTTTAAAGTGAGCGTCAACGTGTGCTTGATTTATATGAAAGGATGCATTTTTATAAGTAAAGGAAGTAAGTAAGAAATTTAATTATTTAACGCTTTTGAATGAAACTCAAATGTTTGCGTTTTTAAATGTTATCTTCTGAGAAAATCGTTGAAAACATTGTCAGTGTTAACACCAGTGTTAACTTATTAGTTCAATATATATATTGACTTACAAACTTCCTTTTTTTATCAGGCACTTATTTTGTTTTCATTGATTAACGAAATTATGTTAATTTAACAGTTGATTGTGTGGTATTCAATTTTTCCTATACCTCTTGTTGATTGGCGTGGATTTTCATCGAATATTGCCTCTAGAAGGTTCTCGTCAAGGCCGGAAGGATGTTCCGTCTTTTAAGGTCGTATCCGCAGAACAGAATCTTACAAACCACTTTTCGACTGCCCGATCGGTTATCAGTCCTTCACCTCAGTATATACAGCATATTTTTTCAGCTGTCGTCTTAACGCTATTACATTGTTTAAATCCCCAGAGGATTCCAAGTCGTATATGCACTTTTAGACTCTCTATTTCGGAGGTTAAAAAAAACAGTTGATAGAAGACTAACTAAATCCTCATTTATATAGTGACAAAACAACAACAAAAACTCATTTATTTCGGTGACTTATAGTAGGTAAGCACGAACAATAGATTGTACCTAGCTGCACCGGAAGTTACTTATGACTCGATCTAATATTAACAATATTACTAAGACGCTCGATTACGTGTTTATTTTAACAATGTTAACACCAGAAACGGACGAAAACCTAAAGTTAGCAAGTAAATAAAACGAAAGAATTTTTCATTCATGTTATGTGAGCTTGTAATAAATACGTAACGCAAGCGCACAACTTTCTCGACAGAGCGTTGCATATTGCGGTATTTAAATATATGTCCGAGAATAAAAATATCGTGATTTATAACCTGACCATTTTACTGCGACACTTTAGGCTAAATGTTTGTAATATATAGAAAACCAAATCAGAGATCCCGTTGAATACTTATACTGTATACATATGCACGCTTGCGGCTTGTCCCATGATTATGATGTGGAATATTTGGGCAGTAGAAAATCTCTTAAGGACTAATCTTTTTCCTCCTCCTTAAATTACATTCACATTTGCTAACACGACGGGAACAAAAACTGGAAATTTAACACAAAGCAACCGCACATTCTCTGCATATGGTGCACCACTTTCATTTTAATATATTTCATCTTATTTGTGTACATAAATCACCTGTAATCGTTTTATAAATGCAGTCGAGTTTTCCAAAACTTGTTTTTGGCGTTGCCAAAAAAAAAAGGCAAAAAAACTCTTTCATTGTACCTCGAAATGTTAATCTTCACATATGTTTGATTGATCGCAATTTTCGTTTTTGAAGCCTTGCATGTGTGGTGTTGTATATGCTTGTAACAACATTTTCGTTTACAAGAAAATAAACTATTTGTATGGCTTACAACAGGTTTTTTGACATGAACTTAGATGTTTTTATACGCATCATCGAAGCATGGGGGGGTATATTCATTTCGCCAAAACGTTTGCAACGCCTAGAAAAAAGCTTCGGAGACACAACAAAGTATATCTATTCTTGATAAGCATCAAATTCTAAATCGACTTAAGCATCTGTCTGTCCGCGTAGTATCTGTTGTAAACATTTTTCGCAAAAGTGAAGATATCGACTTCAAATTCGGCAGACACATTAGAAATTCTTGCACGATGTTGAAAATGGGCCAAATGCCTAGCAGAACTCCCCAACAGGACCGCCTAAACCGAAAAACTCTCATTGCTTATATACATATATTCTACTGCCAATGCTGTAGTTCCTTTACCAAAATGAGGAAAATTGACCACGCCTACCTATTACTATATAATATATGAACTATATAAATTCTTGATCAGTTTCAAATTGGGAATGTACTTAAATATGTTCGTTTGTACATCCGTCACTTTGCCCAACTGTGCAGTATCTGTGGTAAAAACATATGTATCGCCTACAAATTTGCAAAAGAATTTGAAAATGATCCAAACACGCCTACAATGCTCAAACATCTGTACAATGAAAATTGCTTTCCGTGTCTTTTGTTCGTTGCCCATAAACTACAACAGATACACGATAGATATTTCTACAAATTTATTCAATGAAAAATAGAAAAAAATCAGCCACGCCCATCCAGTCTCATGGAGTAAGAAAATTTAGTTCTTATCTTTTTTTTTTTAGTCTTTTCTAGGATGGGTATAAAAGATTCCCAATGACCGAATGTAAGGTTATTACTTGTTAAGTTTAAAAATACCTTTGATAAAATGCGTTAAAAGACTGACATTAAATGCTTTACAAGGTTTTCAAGTTTAGCTTTAATATGGCCCCAATTTAAAATCCCCCGGATACGTGTAAACTAATGAAAAATGAGAAAACATTCCTCGTTAAGTCGTTCGTATACCTAATGAATTTTCATATTAATTAAAATTTCTTAATTACTTAAAATGAAATTAGATTCGCTTCGTTAATTTTTCTTTTTTTTAATATTATAATAGAACCTTACCCACAAGTGGTCTTATCATCTGTATTTTCACTTGTTGTTATTGTTGTTGTTGTTGTTGGTATATTATTTAAAGATTTATTAGGTTTGATGGTGTGGAGGTGGTGGTTGGTGGTTGGAGTAGTAGTAGTAGTAGTAGTAGAAGTGGGAGTAGTAGTAGTTGTAGCAGTAGTTGTAATTATAGTAGTAGTTGTTGTTGTAGCATTATTATCATTTTCAAGACTAGTGTAATGGTTGGTACATGTGCTATCTGCTCGTTTAAAAGATTTTTGTCTAAATGAAAAACGTTTAGCTATCGCAAAGGAAGGTACTGATGAAGAGGATGAGGAGTTGTTTCTACTAAAACTATATAAAAAGAAATAACAAAAAAAAAAAAAAATGAACGATTAAATAAAAGAACGGACAAAGCTTTGTTTTATAACATTTGTTAAAGGAATTCCAAAGAAAATAGAAGAAAAAATTATTAAAATGAACAGCATTCCATTTTTTGTTTCCAAGCATTTGTTAGCAAAATAATATTTTGAATACGGATTGAAAATTGCTAAGCAAAAAAGAGTGCATCGCAGAAACATATTTTTAAAAAACCTTTTAATAAGTGCAGTGTAGCGTTAGAGCGACAGCCAACCTAAGGAGCTTCATTTTTTTTTTTTTTTTTTTTTTTTTTTGCATATATGCTTTAAAAAGATTACATAAACTTTTGCAAGCAAACAAAGTCAACAACAAATGTTTATTAAAAAGTTCTTAAAAAAGTTTGCGTAAATAAGTGTAACTGTGTTTGTGTGGGTGGATGTGTATTTGTGTATATGTGTGTATATGTGTGTGAGTGTATATTTTAATAGAGACAATAAAAACAAAAAATCCCACTTGAAGATAAGTCTTTAACCCGTTGACGTAAATGACGTCTATAGACATCCATTGGGTGTGTATGTAGATGCACACGACGTCTATGACATTTATATATTCTTAGGATTGTAAAGCAAAAAAACAAAAAAAAATAGTGTGTTTTTGGAAACACGCACTAATTTTAAAATAAGCGTCAACGTGTTAAAAGGAATTAATTATTCACGACATTATCAATGTTAAAAAAAAAAAAAAAAAACAAGAGAAAATTAAAAAATATAACAAATTTCACAGAAATATTTAATTTAAAGAAAATTTACTTACTTTTGCTTTAATATTTCAAACCATTCATCCACAACATTCTGGGGCGGGAAGGTGCCGTCTTCGAATGCCAAATCTTTAACCGTGATGCCTTGTGCCTCTAATTCTTCAGTATTGTAACTGGGTTCGCAAACGCGTACCACAGTGTTTACATTATTCTTTTTTAATTCCTATATAAATCGAGAAAATACAAAAAAAAAAAAAAAAAATCAAAAGGTACGAATTAATAATAAAGTAAAATTTGATAAATAATTTTATTATTTTATACGTACTGTTATATAATGATGTATAGTAACATCTGACGGGCGATCAGTGATTAGGAACTTCATTCCCTTAAACTCAATAAGAGCTGGTGCGGGGCGTAAATCCTTTTGACGCATGTTGTTCATTTACAAACGTTGTTTGTTTGCTTTGTTGTTTACTCTTATAAAGTTTATTTTCAATAAATTGTTGTAGTTGTGTTTTTGTTGTTGTGTAAAATATTTTAGAAATTATTGCAGTTTAAAGAGGTTTGTAGCGTTTAAGTTGTCTTTTTGTTTTCTCTCTTTTTTTTTTTTCTTTCTTATTTTTGTTTAAAAAAAGTATGTATATATATATAAACCGTTTTGTTTGAGGTTATGTAGCTTTAGACTTATTAAGTAAATTTGGTTTCGTGTTTTGACAAAAATACTCCAAAAAAATACAAAATTCTCTTAAAAGCAAAATGTGAGCTAATTTTTGTTTTTCTTTTCTTTGCTTCTCTGTTTACACTAAACTAACGGAAGATTTTTTCTTAAAAAGTTTCTTTTTAAACTAATTACTAAAAAAATTCAGCTTCATAGAATTTCCAAAAAAAAACAAAAGAAAAGAACAAAAGAGAAATAAAGAAAAAAGTATTTTAAGTATTAGGTTGTTGTTGTTGTTGTTGTTGAATAAACACACAGCAGTTAAGCAGCAGTAAGTACTAGTTTTTGCTTCTAAATATTATCTTTTTAGCATAGAATTTCTTTTAGATGTTATTTTTGTTTTTTTTTTTTTCTTTTTAACTTGTGTTAGTTTAAAATTTTATCACAAAAGAATAAAGTTAAAAAAATTATCAAAAAATATTTTTGTTTTTTCCAAGTTTTCTATTACTAAGTTTCTCTTGCTCTCTTCCCTCTTCCTCTTCCTCTCTCGCTCACGCTCTCACTTTCGCTTTCCCTCTACCTTCGATTTTCGTTTCATTCGAAAGAAAAAAAGAGACAAATATTTTTTTTTTTTTTAACCTGCTTTTAAATTGCTTTTCAAGTCCTCATATAAAATCCCTGTTCTTCTTCAAAGCAAACAAGAAAGGTTTTCTTTGTTTTGCTTAATTGGTTGGTTGGTGAAATAATTTCGTTGAATTTGTTGTTGTTGTTGTTGTTATTATTGTTATTGCCAAATTTCCAAATATATTCTTTTACTTAGATGCTTATGTTGTGATATGCTTTTGAACTTTTTGCCTCTGTTTCTCGCTTTCTTCTTTCTTTCTTCTCTCTAAGTAGATACTTCATTCGTCTTCGCCTTTTTCTTCTACTTTCTTCTCTCTCAAATTCTTGCCCACCGTTTTCGTACTTTTTATAGTTAACTTAACCTTCAGAGACAACGTCTAATTGTCGATGTTCTTCTTAACGTTGTTGTTGTAATGATTTAAACTTGCAATTTCGACGTCTCACTTTCGTTCTCTTCCACAAACTTTTTGACTTTCTCCCACCACTCTTTATTCGGAAGCAAACTTTTTCCCCCTGAAAAATAAAAAAAATATATATATTTTTTTTAAATTCGTATTATGCCAGGTTTGTGTGAATACAAATATTATTGTAATTTCTTTTTTAAATATCAAAGCGATCCCTCTGCTTGACGCAGGAAGTAATTTCGTAAATATGGATAAAATAAACACCAGAAATTTGTGATAACAACTTTTATTATATTATTTTAAAATTTAACCCTTAATGACCCGGAAGCATTTACTTTACATGGGTCCGATATCACTTCATTCTTCATTTATTGACACAAAAAGTGAAACAATTTTAGCCACCATTGGTCCAAGAGCATTGGTATATCGCACTATGGATGCTGTAAGCATTTATTTATTACTTACATCCTCGTATTATGCTGAGTAAGTAAGCACGGTTCAGTGATGATTTCAAATTCGTTCAATGAATGGTTTATGGTGGTCAATACCGCTGTAGTTTGTGGCTTCGCTGTTGCGAATAGCGGGATTCGCAGTTGGCGGAAAGACATGCATTTCGATAGCAATTGTGGTACAAGGGTATATTAAGGTTGTGCCGATGTATACAACACCCAGATAGACCCACTTTTTATTATACTGATCGATTCAGAATTACTTTCTAAACTTTCGATTTAAAATTGTCTCTCCGTCTTCTTTTTTCGTATCCAACCTGCAAGTCGCAATTCATTTTTGATATATTCTGGTGAATTTCCACCCAAGAACGAATGCTATTAAAAAATTGAACCACTTTCTCCATATAACGCCTAATTTCAAAAAGTTATGTGAAAATATAATTATACGGTGGTATACGGTATTTAATAGTTAGCCATGGTCCACTATAGGATTTTTGCTCATTATCGAGAACAATAAACCCGGGCCGCGGGTCAACTTTTTCCTCAACTTTCTTGCCAGTTCGAACCTCGCTAAGAAGAGTTTGCCCATGATAACCAAAAAGAAAGCCCTGTAAGTAAAGAGGGCTACTTAAACATCTGTGTAGAGATTGCAGAACGTCCTTTGCAGATAGTTTTTTTCCTTCATGTTATTGAGAGATTACCTCATACTCTGTGAATATATCTACTATATCTAGATCTATTATTTTTATATATTATTTTTGAATAGGAAAGTAAATAAAGGGTCTTGATGATGAAAATGACTTAAGAGAAAATCTGACGTTACAAATTTCCTTACGACGATTTCAATCTTCAAGGTATTTCTGTTGGATCAGTCAATGCCGATATTAAATAATTCAGTACAACAGCTCCGAAATCAACTACGGAACTCAAACATAACCAAAAACCACTCAATAAGTCCCCGGTTTGACACGTATAATGTAACATTGTTGACAGGCACCTACGATTTCTGGATAGTATCAATCTTCAAAGGAGACGACAGGTAACAGTAGTTTCAGTAGCGCTACATTTATATTTTTGAAACCACGCGAAACTCCGAGAGACATTTGTTGATTAAGCAGCGTTGTTTTTGATGAGAAAAAATACGTTCACAATCAGCGATGCCTTGAAAAATATTATGGTGACTCTTATCTGTCGAAAAGATAAATTCGTGAGTGATTCGCTAATTTTAAACAGTCATATGGAAACCGATGATGCTGAACGATGCGACCACCCGAATTTAGCCACTGTTCTATAAATTAGAAAAAATATGCTGATGCCCTAAAAACATTAAAACGCAACTCATGCGTCATTTTGCATAAACATTCCATCCCTGAAAAAAGTCCATTTCGAAGTGAAGTGTCGAGTTAGCTCTCTTTCGAGTAAAAACAAGGTATTGAAGTCGTTGAGGTGCAATAAAAAAGGATCTTTCTATGCGATACGTGGCAATTGACCCATTAAAACACTTCAGAAAGAGAAATAAAGGATCAATATTATGTAGCATTATAAACGTGTTTGAAGGAGGACATTGAAAAAAAAAACGGTAAGCTAGACCGCAGACTTATTGAGTGATATGGTAATTATAGAAAATTTACAAAAGGTCAAATAAATTAACCAGGGACCGTATACGCTGTAGGTTTTTTGTGTTAAGCAATAGTTACTTTGCAGCAAAACCTAGCTGAAGGCTGCAAAATATCATAAAATTCTTCTCTACTGCGGTATATTTGTGGGTGGATTTTAATATGCTTTCTTAATTAATTAACATTTTTGGATGAATTATTTTACAAAAACACAATTTAAAAAAAAACAAAAAAAGCAAGTAAAAAAATTATATTTGTTCGTGACCGAATCTTTTATACCCATCACCATTATCCTAAAAAAGACAGAACAAATAAAAGAAGTTGTAGATGTGTCCTTGAAAAAGTTAGAAGAACTTACAAATTCTTTTGCAAATTTATAGGCGACATCTTCATCCTCACTAACGAGAAAACGTTGACCACAAATACTACGCAGTTGCGCAGACGCACAGATGGAGGACTAATGAACAGAGGAATTCTTAAAGTTTATTTTGAGACACTATAATATTGGGTAGACATAGTCAAATTTTTCATTTTTATACAAGTGTTATAGCGTCGCCCATAGAATATGCATTCAAATTTTTGTATATTTATCTGCTATAGTTTATGAGTAATGAGCAAAACACTATTTTTTTATTTTTGTTGAAAAACATGTGTTCTCAGTTTACGTAGTGCTATGGGCGTGCCTTTAAGCCGATTTGGCCTGTTTTCAAGACCTACCTGCGTGCAGGTTCCCGCCCAATTTGAAGTCGATAGCTTCATTTTTCCGAACGAATGTTTACAACAGACATTGCACAGACGGACAGACACACCTTTCAAGCTAATCAAAAATATAGATACTTTGTGAGGTCTCTGATGTTTTCTTGCTGGCGTTGCAAACGTTTTAACAAAATAGATATACCCCTCATCCGTCGAGGATGGATATAAAAAGAAACATTTCTTTGATTTTGAAATTTTCAGT
>CCAG010016496.1:0-22129 GCA_001077435.1 Glossina morsitans morsitans | reverse complement strand
TATTTCACTGGGAAATAATCGCCAATCTTGTACTGAAAATTTCAAAATCAAAGAAATGTTTCTTTTTATATCCATCCTCGACGGATGAGGGGTATATCTATTTTGTTAAAACGTTTGCAACGCCAGCAAGGAAACATCAGAGACCTCACAAAGTGTCCATATTTTTGATTAGCTTGAAAAGGTGTGTCTGTCCGTCTGTGCAATGTCTGTTGTAAACATTCGTTCGCAAAAATGAAGCTATCGACTTCAAATTGGGCGGGAACATTAAAAATGTTTGCACGCAGGTAGGTCTTGAAAACAGGCCAAATCGGCTTAAAGGCACGCCCATAGCACTACGTAAACTGAGAACACATGTTTTTCAAAAAAAATAAAAAAATAGTGTTTTGCTCATTACTCATAAACTATAGCAAATAAATATACAAAAATTTGAATGCATATTCTATGGGCGACGCTATAACACTTGTATAAAAATGAAAAATTTGACTATGTCTACCCAATATTATAGTGTCTCAAAATAAACTTTAAGAATTCCTCTGTTCAATAGTCCTCCATCTGTGCGTCTGCGCAACTGCGTAGTATTTGTGGTCAACGTTTTCTCGTTAGTGAGGATGAAGATGTCGCCTATAAATTTGCAAAAGAATTTGTAAGTTCTTCTAACTTTTTCAAGGACACATCTACAACTTCTTTTATTTGTTCTGTCTTTTTTAGGATAATGGTGATGGGTATAAAAGTTTCGGTCACGAACGAATATAATTTTTTTACTTGCTTTTTTTGTTTTTTTTTAAATTGTGTTTTTGTAAAATAATTCATCCAAAAATGTACATTATTTAAGAAAGCATATTAAAATCCACCCACAAATATACCGCAGTAGAGAAGAATTTTATGATATTTTGCAGCCTTCAGCTAGGTTTTGCTGCAAAGTAACTATTGCTTAACACAAAAAACCTACAGCGTATACGGTCCCTGGTTAATTTATTTGACCTTTTGTAAATTTTCAGTACAAGATTGGCGATTATTTCTCAGTGAAATATTTTTGAAAAAAGTCTTTTTGTTTAATAGAGAAAAATTTAACTAAGTTATCGTATTTAAAAAAAAATATTGCGTTGAGCAAGCAAGAGAAAAGACGGAAATTATTGGACATCCATGCGGAAATGCATAACGAAATATAACGATATAACGATGATTGCTTAACGAACATAATGAATTTATAAAGAGAGAGATAGAGAGAGAAATTTTTGCAGTTGGAAGACAATCTTGTCACACGGAAACGAATATCTGGGTCAAAAGCTGCCAATACACTGAACTACTTAATTGATGTTTCAATAAATAAAGCGCATTGCATAAGCAGAGAATTGTTCGTTTTAATAATTTCAACAGTCGGATAGACAGCAACATTTTTGTTGAGGAATAAACTTAATTATATAAAAACAAGTACAAATATTTTAGTCGCCCACATCACATAGCTCCCTACATCACGTCGTTTTGTGCAGTAGTTCATATAACGGCTTTTCAACATAAGGCGTCGTATGAGAGGTTATCGAAAAAGTGGTGGTCTACACCATTTTCAGTAGCTTTCCTCCTTGGACCAAAACACGTCTGTGTACCAAATTTGCATAATGTATCTCCAAAATTGCGATCTTTATATTGAAAAATAGAGAACAGACAGACGGACAGACAAGCTTTAGCAAGCAAGGCATAATAGAACGGATGTAAAAATATAAACTACAAATTTACATACAGTTAAAAATATGAAGGCATCAGGAAATCGAATTTCGTTTATTGATTTTATTCACATACGCTGTTCATTAACCTCAACACGAACTTTTAAGCAGAGTTAACATACAGTGTTTTGATGCTTACTATATAATAAGCCGTCACTTGCGCTATGAAATAGTTAGTAGACTCTACCAGATGGTCAATATATGTATGAAAGAAAAAAGAATTTGAAATTCTAAAAGTCGTTCATGATATGATAAAAAAATGGCGTTGTTTTGAATAATAAATGTGACCTTAACCGACCGCTATGATAAAATCTATCATGAGACAAAAGGAAGAAAGAAAAACAAACTGAAATCTATTGACATTTTGGCAAAAATCATTTAAAAATAGACAGAAATGTATTAAACGATTGCTTGTCACATTTTCCGATTTACAAGACAGCGCAGCAGACACATCTCATCACATCTGCGCTTACATAAGTGTGCCGTTTGCCTGTAAAGATATTAATAAAGATATTAAGCGATTTTTCCGTATATTTTCTTCTGTTTTTATTGGCAACTTTTTTTCACCCCTTCGTTTTTTCCATAGTCGATGCATGCAAGAGGAAGCACTCAACAGTAATAACATATAGAATGCAATGAATTTGACATTTCAACACATTAATATGACGAAATTGGAAAATTTTCAAAATTCTGTGGTTTGATTTGATTGCCTCCAGTTGTCATGTCACGACGTTAACTTGCGTTAATTATAACTTGAATAGATAGGTGAATATACGAATTGATTGTTATCAACACAAATACAACACAACTACAATACGTATTATCGCTATTTGGGTGTAAACTAATAATTCAATTGCAATGTTTAGAAGAACACTACAAAGATACCATGAGGTGTTTTACATTTTGGGTTTAGCCAAAGTTTGAATGAAAGCACAGTGCCACCTGTCCGTCAATTTGAAATATTTAAAAAATAGTTGTTAAAATGAAGGCAAAAGAGTTTTGGTAGAGTTTGTATTATCTATAAATGCGAATAAAGGCAGCGTTACGAGATGTGATGGAAGGCAGAGGGATAATTGTTTCCATATAAAAAAAAGCTAAAAGTTGAATACGAGGTGTGTTCGAAATAAATGGTGACTTTCCGAATTTCGTGGGCTGTTCGCCATGCAATTTTTTCGGTTATTTTGGATATGAAACGTCATGGATCAGGACGTTAGCACGATGATGCGCCAATTGACACGTCATTGTTTGTTTACACTTTTTTGGCCAAAAACAACACCGTAATCATGCTTCATGAACCGTATTTACCAGACTTTCCCCTGCGACTTTTTCTTGTTCCCAAAACTGGAAAGATCCGTGAGAGGACGTAGTTTTGCCACGATTAAAGTGATAAAAGCCGCATCGCTGAAAGAGCTCAAGGTCATAACAAAAAGCGCGTATCAGAAGTGCTTCGAAGATTAGAAAAGCGCTAACACAAGCATATTATATCTAAGGAGGATTACGTTAATGGGGACAAACCCGTTATTGATGACTAAATAAATATTTTCGGGAAAAAATAAAAAGTTATCTTTTCATTGAACACACCTCGTATGTTCCACCCACAAACAAACCATAGTTTTCAAAACATTTCCATTTCTTCTGATTAACTAATTTACTTGCGGTCCATGTTAAACGTCAATTTTTTAGAATCATCTAGAATCTCCTACTAAACGTATGATCTCTCGCATAGACCTTTAATTTTATCGTAATTAAGAAAAAACCTTCCAGTAGCGGTAGGTAGCTTTTCCTTTCTTTGATTTTTTTGTTTGCTGTCTACACTTGATGAGATAAGAATTGCACTTAGAACTGTCTGTTTTGAAAATCCTGTAAGGAATATATACTCTTCATTAGCATATAGCATTAGCAGTTCTCATCTCCTCATATTTTTTCCAGAATTTTGGACGTAAACAATGTGATAAAAAACTGAATCTTATTATAAGTGAATGAAGACATCAAATGAAAGCCATTTCGCTTTATAGACACCCACGACTTGTAATCTATTGTACAGGGTGGCTTAAAATTCATGAAAGAATTGAATTTCGCACCGTTGACTGTTCAAAGTGTTTGAAAACGAAGCGCTATGCAAAAGATTAAAGAATTTTAATTGTTGAGCAATATTTTACAAATAACGAAGGCTTAGCAGCTATAGTTGCAACAAAATTGTATTCAGCTCAGTGACTGAAGTTCATTTTCATCTTGATAATGGCTTGGGCTGGTTATATGAGAAAATTTGCAATTCACAAAACTTACGAGTGATTGTTAATAAACTAATGCATGCACAATTATGTGGAGGTTTTGAGGCTAAGGCTGAGGTATCGTTATCAGATGGACAACGAATCACAATTAATAATGGTAGGTATCGCGATATGATAACCAAATTTTTAATGCCAGATACGAATGTAAACGACAAACGGTTTCAACAAGGCGGTGCTCGGGAAATAACTAACGCATGAATCAGCTCGTTCCCAGGTAAAATTTGAGACACTCCACCTACAAGGGATCTAAAATTTGCCATCAATTTTGGGAGTAGCTTTTCGTATGCCTTTTTGAAAGTTGTTTGGATTGGTCCCCATACGTTGCAACTTTTCTTTACAGTCTTCTGTTGTAATGCAAGACTCGCACCAACAAGGTGAAGATAACTTTTCTCCTTTCTTTTGATTTCCATTTTTATGTCCACAGTTTATGTTCTTTCTGCCTCCTTATCTCTCAAGCATTGTTAAAAATTTCTAATAAATTTTTTTTTATCTGTTCGTTTACTTTCGATTTAAATAACATTTTTGGTTGAATGCCAAGAAAAATACAGTTTATATTTGTGCGAACACAAGTTTGTTAGCGAACAAAGTATTCGCTTTTCTATATTGTTTATAAAACAAATAAGAGTTTTTTGTTGTTGTGCATTTTATGTCACACATTGGAAAAAGCGAAAATGTATTATGAAAAAATACGTGGGTTATGATCATCAAATCCGCACTTCCATCATTCGTTGTCTTTACGATCAATTAAGTTAATCAAAAGAATGTCTATCTATTTTTGCCTTGATAGCGCTTGTAAGCTTCAATTACCATACATGTATATATATACATACATATATATATACATCGTTTATATCGTAATTTTTATGCTAAAAATTCATAGAATGTTGGAATCAATTTCCTCCATAGGAACTAAATCAAACCACCTGGTCAAGCAGTTATAGCTTCTCTTCAAGACAATTCATTAAAATTCTTTGTATTTTTTTGAGCACACACCTACTTTTCCTCCTCCTTTTTTTATACTACGAATAGCGCATATTTAAGAGGTTCAAAATATGTTGACGAAAGACAGAAACGTATGGGGGGTAAACAAAACAACTTATGCATGATTTGACCCTGTCTACCGTTCCGTCTGTTAGTGTGTCCACAGACTTCTGGACCATAAAACTATGATTTAAGAGATAAACGATTTCTCTGATATGTGCCGCGCACAAATGGTTGAGCGGTATTAAAGAAGATTTGACATAATATTTCGCTTTTTTCTTGAAGAGACTGTCCACTTTAGTTTCTATCATGAACGGTCCACCTGCAAGTAAATTTCTGGACAGACGGACACAACCGACTATTCGAAACTTTGCCAACTTCCAAACTCTCTCTTTTTAACCACAGTTTTGCCGCGTTGCAATCTTTCAACAAAAGATGCTTGAGAAGCATCCACACACACACAGGAGATTTACAATCTTGCAGAGATCGTAAACGTATTATATATAATTTATGGCATTTTCGTCTCATGTTTATTAGCGGGATGTTAAAATTAATGTTCCTCCTCCATTGTTGTCGGCAGCAGTGCAATTATATATCGTGTTACACGTTATGAAAGTTGTACTAATTTTCTTCTTTTTTTTTTTAGACGACACAATGAACAACAAGGTTCCGGAGAATTAAAAGTAATATTTTTTAAAATTTTTTTAAACACTTACTTTTTATTTGTGCTGTGCCTGGCAGTATTCTGCACTGTCTAGATGAAACTCCATAGATGTAGGAACAGGTCTAAGCAGCTGCAATGAGAGTGCGATTGCAAACAACAAAAGTAAAACAATAAAAATTTTTATTTATGCAATAATTTCTCAAAAATTCAAAAGTTTAACACAAAAGATATAAAAAATCATAAGGTTTCTGGTAAAGCAAATGCAAAATTTTAAAAAATTTGCACTACGTGCACTTGGAAGGCGCATAAAAGTTTTAATGCGTCTTCTTTATGCACCAAAATAAATGATGTGCTTAATGAACAGGAATTCATGGGACAAAAGATTTTTATATTTTTAGACGCAACACTTTGTGTCAAAAAGAGGCGTCAATAAGATTTGAACAAAAATTTCTTTGAATTATTTGCAAGGATCTACGTGATACTTCCTTGAAAATAGGTTGCGCAGGCGGTTTTTTATCTTTACTTTTTGTTGTTTTCTTATTACAACACATATCGGCCAGTAGTTCTTGGAACTGGTACACAGATGTTGTCTGTAACAATGAAACCCGATTATTTTTAGAAAGCGGCTGCAAGAGGCAGCTGGCAACATAAAGATGTCAAAAGTTAGCGTGTATACTATTTTGCATGAATATTTGGCCATGATGAAGATTATTTTCCTAGTTCTGGCGCTGTCAGCAATTCCTGTCTGTTCACAAATACCAAGACTGGAGCTTTGACTTATATTGAGGAACAAAACAAAATTTTTGCCAAAAACCAAAACAAAAGTTTTTTCTTTCGTAGTCTCGGGAATTGTTAAACGGCTCACTAGATGCACATATAAATATTTGATTCGATCATTGCATTCGTACATGTTGCGAGTACAATGTTCTGCCTGTTGTTCTACCTGAAAGAACAAGCGCCATGTTCTTGAGTGTTGATGGTCGGTTCATGGGTGCGTTAGCACTTCACAAATATGCAATTACATAGTCAGCGGTATAAACGTGTTCTAAACAATATCACAGAGACGTGACAAGTCGCAAGCACTATTTTAGTTTGGTGTTGGTTTTCATTGACATTATTCCAGAGTTTAATTATGACTTTCGCTCCGAAATACCACAAAACTATGAGAAAAAAGAAGCACTGTTTTCTCTTACAACTAGTAGTGAGTGGTCACAATGCCAGAATATAGCTGTTGGTATATTCTATTGTGATTACGCACTATATTTATTTGCATTCCATGGTAATTATCTTGCTGTTCCTTCCGGTTGTCACATATTAATTGAACACATTCGTTGGCGTACATGGAAAATGTTATTTCATGACAATAGGTTACATATGGTCGCGTAGCAAAAGAATATGCGCCTTATACGTAGAGAAGAGTCTCTTTGCGAATGCCTACGCCGATCAAAGGAAATCTTGCTATCAAGGCTAAAAGCTATAGGTATTATGATAGCATTACTTCAAAATTTCCGCTTCCGTTTGCTTCATTTATTTATAGGCTCAAGTTTTTTTTGTTTTGGAATATCTGCGGTTTTTAGATTATTATTAGAACATAAAAACGATATTAAATTTAAATTCATTCCATATTATGATACGATACTCCACTTGTGGTACAAGAGTATAAGCTTGTGCGGATGTGCGCAACATCCAGAAGGACTTGAGATAGATGCACCCTTTATTCATAATCACTTTCTGTGAATGCATTTAAGCTTATATGTCCGTCTGTCCATCTTGCATTCTTGTGTTCAGCACGCACAGGTGGGAATTTTTGAGATATTTTGATTGAATTTTCGCCCTGGGACGAACGCTATTGAAAATCGAATCAGTTTTCCGACCAATGCCCATGAGCGCCTAATTTTAAAAATGCATTGGAATAGTAACTTGTTTGAAGCAAAGTGGTGTAGTAGGGTAGTTAAGGGTAAACCGTAGTCACCTTCACTTTTATATAATACATATATTTAAATATTCGCATATATATATGTATATATGTTTAACAATATCAATTTTCATTAATTTATTTCAGCGGTAATTTGCTACACGCAGTTCAAGCTTACCTTCAACATATGCATTAACAGTAAATTTGTTTATTAAGTTTTTGTTAAGCTAACAATAATGAAAATTGTTTTTCTTTTCTTTTTTTTTTTTTTTGTTTTTCCAACTTTTTTTTATTATATAAAATTTAAATCAAGCGATAATTTAAACGTACGTATACAAAAGTAGTTATGATGATTAAGAGAAAATTTTAATGAATCTATTAATAATGTTTTTCGCATTAAATGTTACATTTTCGTATCTTTGTTTTTTTTTTTTTCTTCTTTTTGATATTTTCGAGGAAAAACATGTAAAATCAGTCTTTTTGAAAATTTCTCTCCCGCTATTAAACTTTTGATAGAGACAAGTTTTTTTTTTTTTTTTACATTTATATATTTTTACATTATAAATACAATATAATGAATGTGATGAGAATGCAATTTTAGGCGATTTTTGATTCGCGGTTTTTTACGCTTAACTGAAAATTAAATTAATTAATTCCGGTTAGAAAACATTTATTATAAACGCAATTTGTTTATTTATCGTCAAAACTAAACAACAAAATATAACATAAATACAAAACATGTAACATGAAAGTGCAATAATAAAAATATAGGAGGAAAAGAGAGATTATATGCGGTTTGGATCGAATTTTTTGTTACCCACCATTAGATACTAGAAAAGTCATAAATTATACGATTTTATCGGATATTCAATATTTTTCAAAATTTATATATGCCTTTGGGCATTTCGAAAATGGTTTTCTTTTTCAGATGATCCTGTAAACATTTCTTCAAGGTTTTAGATAAATACTTTCTATCGATCGCAAGTCATCATAATTCATTAATTATCATCATGTTGAACATGTAGATAATCCTGACCAATTTGTGGTTAATATCCACCATGGATTGTAAATGGCAAGTGTTGGCTTATTGTAGACTGACTATGGAACGATCTTCAGGTATGATTTGCGGTCATAAATTATGAATATATCAATTTTTGCTGTCGTAAGCGATCTAAAAATAGATGACGAATGGACAGATAAGCAAGCAAAAGCCAATCAGGCGTATATGTGAAATTATAAATTTGGAATAGCGACACTCTTCGATAATCGGATTGTAGTTTTCCTTTCAAGCTAAAGCAGTAGCATTTTAAAGATCAACGGCATGAAAGCCACATCCCGGGCTCCACTGGCAAACCATATATTAACGACAAGGATGTACACAACATAATGGAACCCCAGCAAATGGAACGTTAAGCGATCATATATCCACTTTCTTACCTCCCTTTAGCTAATAAATCAAACTTAATAGAAGAGAACTACACCGCACCAGGACGACTTGCAGCGCTAATATCTTGATGAAGATCAATGACATTCGGTGATTGTTGTTAGTTGCTTCGAAAGAAAGCAAAAAGAACTTTTACTCGGAACAGTTGATTATCAATCAATACTGAAGTAAAAGAAATCTAAAATTTTTTTTTTTCTGTGAGAACTTAAGTTTCGGGAATGAGAGCCGATTCGATTATAATTCTGATACAACTGGAGTAGAATCGATATTTTTCTGCAATCCAGCTTCTTTCTAGTTATTTATACCCAGGAATTATGGAGTAAAACGCGTTTTCGCTTCTTAATGCAGGCTTTTAGAAGACGAAGAAAGCAATTAGTACAATAAGCCAAAGAGAAAGTTGCATTTATTTGTTTAAGACGAAGAATTAGATAAATTTATTTATGAACATCTCGCAGTATATGGGTAAACAAAACAATTTTCGCATGTTATGCATGCATAACAAACTATCGTATTCACATCTGCTGCTGATCACTTTAGATGCAAATATGCCGAAACTGCATAACAACGTTTGCATGTCTTTTGAAATTAATGTATTATCAGCTTCAGGTTACCACTTTATTGTTTTTCTTTATCGGGGGATGTCCCCTTTTACGTATATGAACGCGCGGTGATACTCAGGGAGAAAGAAGTAGGAGACGAAGTATTTTGTAAGTAATCCGGGAAGTGCTTTGCAACACACATTTTCACACTTGAGTACTTTATCGACCTTCTAAATTAGCCTGGTCTTGTAATTTCCATTATAAAGGCGCGTCAGATATACATCCCACCCACCTTCAGATACTAAAAATATACTTCAAAGTGAATATAACTATTTTTTTTTTTTTTTTTGCTGTTGTTTTTCTAACACATACGCATATTTTTCATTTGAAACAAAGGTCACACACTTGAACTTGAAATTCATTTCTTTAGAAAAAAATATATATTAAAAACTTATCTATCTTTTACTTCTTATTAAGAGAAACCAATTTATAAAATGTCGAGACTTTTAATAGAGTAACGTGTGCAAGAAGAGAAAGTATAAGAGAACAAGTGAAAGAGAGTAAGAGACGAAAGGAGATAAGAATGTTTTCCCAAAATATTAGAAATATTCTAATAGAACACACATGTGTTTATTAAAAATATTTTTTTTTTTTTTTTTTAATTTCAATAAACAATAATTTCTTAAAAAAAAAAAATCTCTTATCGGGAGTTCTTCTAAATATGTCAACTTGTGATTAAGGGGAAGATAACCGGTCATCACACAACATATATATAAAAAGCTTCGAAAAAACGTAGATCAAGACTAACTAAGTAGCTGCAATTATCGTCTTTGATTGTTATTAAATTTTTAATTGAAATAAATTAAAAATATTTAAATTAATCATTGACTATGTCATGGTTGATAAAAACGTTTGATTTTCTTTATTGTTGCAACCGCTTTGACCACCAAAATGCCCAATGACGTCATATATTCATTTTATATAAATGAACATGTGAAAAAACAACAACAAAAAAGTTTCAATTTTAAATAGAAATAATTAACATACTTCCTCCTCTAAACAGCAAAGTTAAAAAGAAAGAAGCAAACAAAAAAGACTAATACAATCTATCATGAAAAGAAAACGCCTAAAGAAACGTATACACTGATGCCAAAACAACTTTCACTTATGTTGCGTAAAGAAATTTTATGTATTCGCACATACACTCGACAACAACTTAATTTACTCTCGGCTCCTCCTAAGTGCTCATTGCACTGAGTTTCTCGTATCGTATTCTCTTCTTTCTTTATATGCCGCTACTTTTTAGCTTTACAGAGTTGTAAAGACACAGTAGTTTTAGATTTAATGGAAATTTTTAATTAATTTTCTAACATTTTTGATTTATTAGTTCTATACAAAACAGACAACGTGCTTAGAAATCGGAATGAATGGAAAGCTAGATAGAGTCGTTCTACAGTGCCCTTATGTTCTTCACTTCAAGGCACGGACATACTTCATTAAGAGATCTGTCTATACGCAACTGTAAGTCATTAAGGCATAAACAAAAATTATACATTTTTTTTTCTACACTTTCCAAAAGGGCGCTTCGGAAATACCGTGGCCGACTTTTAATTAGCAAGCATTAAGTTGTTTTGTTATCTTCCTAAACCTTAAATGCGCGGAGTTGCTTTTGAAGGGGAAGAGTGTGTTTTCAAATGTCTTCATCAATAATAACTTGAAGGCAATCGAGGCAAGTAAAAATTTCAATTTATTTTCAAATTAGTTGTGATATCCGTAATATAATTGAATAGATTTTCTAATGATAGCTAGAAGATCATATTT
This sequence comes from Glossina morsitans morsitans, assembly GCA_001077435.1. Lineage (NCBI taxonomy): Eukaryota > Metazoa > Arthropoda > Insecta > Diptera > Glossinidae > Glossina > Glossina morsitans. Next base: position 10,753 of record CCAG010016496.1, on the reverse strand, counting down.
TAAACGATATATGCAACAAATGCTATAGCATTCACGACAATATAGATGAAATTTTTCAACTGTGATGGCGTGATTGCTATAGCATGGGAAAATGGGACGAAGGGAGAATCTGGTCGCTTTCTAATGCAGAGATACTAATGAGTTAAAGGCGTAAATACACAGAGAAAAATAAAATATTATGGAAAAACCTAAACGATCAATTAATCAATAGTTCGGAAAGCACAATAATTGAAAGACCCCAGGGTGTGATGGCATTAATGTCATTTGGCATCACAATGAAAATGAATGCTATAGCATTCACGTTCGCGAGCGTGTTAAACTTAACTTGTTTTCCAGGATGATCAATGTACTCAACAAATGTAACAACAACTTATTGGCAATTGAAAAATTCTTATGCTTGCCTAACATTGAATATCCGTCAAAGCATCTCAGGAAAGTCGCCAAGCGAATATAGTTTACAATGGCAGTTCAAGATGGTTCAAGAGATGCCTTTTCATTGACTTTTTTACTGTTGTTTTGAAAAATGACCTCAGGATTTGTGTTGCATATACTACCTATCTTGTACTTGTAAACCCAAGAATCCAGCGGCGAGCGTTGTACAAAAATCGCTAAATTAGTCCTGCAACCTATGGGTTTCCAATTTTGTGTAAAAAAATAATTGCATATGCGATTACTCCTATCTGAATCTTACTGTGTCCATCATATATCTCTTGTCACCTTTCAATTTTTTTTAATCTACTGTACTTAATATCTTTGTAAGTATTTTGGATAATCTTTCCATTTATATGAAGTGCACTCTACACGCGCAAGTTCTATAATTACGAATCAGTGTCCGCTATATAAGTGGGATATTCGTCTCATTACGAGTTTTTTAAAATTTTCTTTACATTTATTTGTTATACTTTGTAGGCTCGACCACCAGTTTTTCAAAGTTAACTGAAAGCAAATGACAAAACTTCTATGTTGCTAAGCATTCCAAAGTTAAAAAGAAAGCGGACAAGAAAATTTTTTCTTCTTCCGATCAGAGAGGAATGAGAAAATTATTATATTGATCTAAGAAAAAATTCCATAAAAAGAAAAAATCACTTATACAACTTATCTTTTAATTACCTTTTGTTCAAATATAATTGAAAAATATGCAAAATTATATATCAAATCATGCAAAACTCAAAAAGATCTTTTAAATGTAGACACAAAAAAATCAACGCGCACGTAAAAATTTTGATAATAAGATAAGATTTTTTTTTAATGATATTCCAGAGAGATATATTCTATTTTTATCTTTTTCTTTATCTTTTATTTTAGAAAAATGAAAAAAAAAAATTTTTTTCTTATTTTTCTTTTTTTTTTTTTTGCTTTTTTCACTTGTATTTTCACAAAATTGCTTTGTTGTCAACACAAACGGAATTGCTTTCGAAAACAATTCGTTTACAATATCATTCCCTTGCAAAGTTCCAACTTTGTTGGGTGTATTTTTTTTTTATTTTTTTTAAAATAATTTATTTTCGATGAATTTAATTTTTTCCCTTCTTTTCAAGTTTTATTTTTTTAGAGGGGCTTTCAAGGTTTATTCGCCCGTCAAACGCCGCGACAATATTTCAATTAGATATCGACAGGTGTCAATTCTAAGGCGTTGATCAATTACTATATTAAGCAGAGTAGAGCTTCTGCAAGATGAGCACAGTTTCATCATTTGATGTCGACTAATATTAAATAATTCAACGCGTTTAATGTACAGCTGTACAAAACATATAAAAGCTGTTGCCTTCAAAGAACTTGTATTTATATATACAACTTATATATCCGTGCGATTTGGTCTCGATGCTCTTTCAAATCACTTTTAACGATGAATCTGAATGTGTAGTTGTTTTGTTGCCGCTGCTAGACATTCTCTTAGAGTTTTAATGAATTGCGAATTGAATGTTCATCGCTAATGTAGCGGTTTATTCGCTGTCAATATTTACTTTCTTGAGAGCGCTTGTTTTTCAAGGAGGTCTTACGAAAAAAAAAAAAAAAAAACAAAAAACAAAAAAACAAAACCATTATAAACGTCATTACAACTAATAATAAATAATTTAAGCCTTTAGCAAAAAAAATTGTTGAGCGGCACTAAATAATTTTTAAGAGCACGTAAAATACAAATACAAATAAAATTGAGACTGAGAAAAACTGCTATAAATATTTAAACATTTTTACTTCATTTATAGCAAATTTTAAAATAATTTTCTCTTTTTTTGGACTATTGGCAACTCTAATGTCTGTACTTTGTCTTTGGGTGTTTGCAATGCAAATGACTCTCTCTTCTCTGGACACTTTCGCTGCATTTAAGTGAGAGTCCTTTAAAAGAGAAACTTCGTTGTTATTGAAGAGAGTCAATCACACACACTGGGTATATGAAATGAAAAAAGTTCTTTAAATTAAATTTTCATCAATAAAAAAAAAAAAAAAGAAAAAAATACGGATTAACAAAAGCATCAGATGGTAATTATTTTACAACATTTGTCAACAAGAATAAATTTTGAAGAAAACAATAAATATTTTGTCAATATTAGCTCTGCTTACTTCTATATCTTATGTGTAGGGACATCCGAATGGTAAATAAAACACATTTAAAACATAATGCAATACCTACATACATAATTGTACACCGTATAGAAATTCTTAAAATTTATTACGAAAATAACGAACCCACGGTTACATTTTATACATATAGGATGAAAATCATATTTGGGATAAGAATTACTGCCCTTTTAAAGTAAAGATCTGATGTTCTTCAAAGATCTCTCCGTATGGAAAAATCAACTTTTAGGTGTGGTTTGTGGGTTGCGACTATCATTTTGGAATATGACAACAACGGCATCGCATTTACCCTAAACGAAAAGCGCTACAGAATTTTTGTGTCACGAATTAATGGCTTCGCCATGGACGACATGTGTGTGCAACGCTCCCTATGTCTCGTGAAAACATCTATTAATTATAAGGGGAAAAGGGAGAAAGGGCGTGTCGCAAACATCATACGATATAAGTCTATTGGACTTTTCGCTTTTAGATTATGTTGAAGCGTTGGCTCACTCCAATATATCAAAAATTCTCTATAACCTTTTTCGTCTAGATTATCCGTATTATTACTGCAACAAAAGCGTATTTATGTTGAAAAGTTCAGAGGCATGAACCAATATCTAAAGTAAAAGAAACTTTTTATTGTATCTTTTACAAGTTGGGTTTTAATGTAAATTAAAAAAAAAAAAACTATTATTTGACGACTGTATATATTGTTGTATTTCTTCGATCCTTTCTTTTCATTTGGGGCAAGCATTAAGGTAATAGTAACACATACACACACACACACTTAACACACATTGCGCAATTCCAAATTTGATTTGTACTTTCCCTCAAGTTCTGTTTGTCAGCTTTGTTAGCCTTATATTATAGAAGAATTTTTAGACGTTACCTTCCGTAAGATCGGTTATTTGAGAGGACGTTCTGAAATTTGGCACATTCGATTCAAATTTTTTACATACGTAAATTTAATGCGCTAAAATATTATTACGAAAGTATTTTTGCCGCGGCGCTTTTCCAAAATAAGATGTTATATCCCGAGTGGTCTGACCCAATCCATTTTTGTAAGGGTTCATCCTTCGACAAAATAGCATAGCAACGTAGAAAAGTTCATAAAAGCCTAAAAATTACAGACCGAGCATAAGCGCACATGGGCAGACGTTTGTCAGACCGACGGATAGACAGGGTTAAATCAATTCAGTAAGTCATTTTGAATCGATCATATAATAAAAGATCCATGTGCCTTAATTCCTTCTGGGCGTTACACTTACATTCTCACTAACTTAATACGCTCTGCACCACACAGGTGATCTATGGTATAAAAATTGAAATGTAGATGTGGAAATGTGCCAAATCGAATCCGCATTAACATTAAACCTTTCGATTGCCTATGGAAACATGAAAAGTTTCAGGTCAATATTTTTTATAGATTGAGGCGCACTCATACCAAATTTTTAGGTTACATTTTTCAGTATTGGATGGCTTTACTAAGTATTAAGCAATCGTTGTTTGTGTTCTGTAAACGGACATCAGGCCGATTTTCAAACCTGTTCGGTGATTCTCAACAAACCACAAAGAAGTTCTCACGTAAAAAGACAACGGACGGACCTGGCTCTAACGCTTATGAAAATATATTTATATACTAAATGCTTTTTTCCATGGTTTTTTTTATCTGCGTTTCATTCTTTAATGATGTATTTGGATACACATTATCATAAAATGGCGTGGAACAAAATTACATTGATTCCATTAAACACTCTTTATATAAAGTGGCGAAGTACCTCATAAAAGTAGTATGACTATAGCTACAGCTACGAAGAAAGTAAACTCCACAGCAGGGAAATTCGAACACTACAGCTACGCTGCTACACTGTCAATAAAATATTCAAGCTGTTATTAAAGGAGGTTAAGTGGGCGTTATTATGAAAACATCTCTAAAACGTAGAACCTACATTCAGCTCTGAAAAAAAGTAGTAAAACCGATGATTGAATTAATTTAAAAATGATTGTCATCGTTACTAAAGAAGTAGCAAAGATTAAGTAACTAATGAAAAGTAACAAGAAATGCTTTTAATATAAGTAAGTTCGGGGAGAAGGAGTGCTTAAAAAAAAAAAAAAATGGCATAATTGTTGGGGAATTATTATTAACCACTATTAAACCGTTCATTGAATCAACTGTGCCGCCCAAAAAGAACTTAAGGTCAACACTGCATATCAATTAAATATTTGGCATCTTTTGTTCGAAAAAATGTCGCTAGTGTTGAAGTTAAGAACAAATTCTCAAGAATTACGAATTTCGACAATTCACACAAATACAAAAGTCTTGCTCTAGCACTGATGAGTTACATATATACGTTATATAAGTACTAATTTAATCAAACATTATGTATATATATAATAATAAATATATTATTTATGAACAATTAAATGCTAAAATTATGTTAGTTTGCTTTTATTAACAGCACATTACTTTCTTACTTTCTTCTTAATTGCATGAATAATTGAATAGGAAAGAAAAACTTCATAAACCCTACAATTTATGCATTCATAAAATATTGTTGACTTTTTTTATGGATGATGTTTGTATATGTTTACATATCAGCTGTAAAGCGAGTCGGTCTCATAGACACGACACGACACCAAACCACACCACACCACACCACACCGCACCGCACCATTACAACTATCGAGACTATAAAATATCAAATTCTGTTTTAAACATATTCGTACTTAACGTTAACGTTTATTGTTGATGTACTTATAAATAAATATGTATATACATACACCTTTGCAATTCATATTCAATTGCGGTTTTTACTTAGAAAGGAAATTGACTGCATACATATGCAGCGTTTGAGAAGGTTATGAAATTTGTTGTTGCAGTTGTTAATTGTACTTGAGTTTAATTTTTATTTGTTTTTTGATTGGCTGCAAATGTTTATTTTTACAATTTTTGTTGATTGAAAAAGCTAACTACGGAATGGATTTGTTGTTTTCTTCAATAAAAAAAAAAAAATACCTTTAATAAAAATAAAGATACACCGCGCTTATAATGCACTCAGTACGTCTCGTCGCTCATCTGTGAAAGTTCGTAAATATATTTGTGTTTTATTATTTAAAAGGTGAAGTCTGCGTTTCACGTGACGACGAAGCGATGCTAAAAAAAAGTCATCAGGGATTCTTTTCAAATAACTTTGCTTCTGAAAATTAAATTTTCAACTTGAAGATGAGCAAAAAAGTAATTTATACTGTAGGGACCCCCCCTACAACACAAATATTTAAGCTCTCTGCTTTAAACTTTTCTATAAAACTAAGAAAAAAAACCAAAACAACCTCTTTAACAAAGTGACCATTTTTCCAATACTTGCAATAGTTTTGAAGTTTAAACTTGGCATGCAAAGTGAATGCAAGTCTTTCTGCAGGGACCTAAATTGAAATCCCTTTTTTTTTACCTATCACTGACCGACGGTGCCAAAACGTTTGCAATCTCTGGAAGTTTCAGAGAGCCTGTAGCTTATATATATACTCCATTCGAATCAAAACCTGAATCGATAAAAGCATGTCCGTCCGTCCATCCGTGAAATTTCTATGATAAACATTTTCCTGTTTGCAAAGGTAAAGTTATTGCTTTAAAAATTGACAGAAACTTTGGAAACTGCTACGCATAGATACGCATAGATAAGAAACCAATCGGTCGAAAGACACACTCGCATAGCAGTGTAAAGTGAAAACAGCTCGGTTTCCAAAAGCAGAAAGAAAAATTTTGCTTTTGTTCGTTACTCATAATCTACAACAGATACAACTTTAAGAATTCCATACATATTCCAGAATATATATACTTGTAGAAAAATGAAAGAAACCTACCAAGTCCACCATATATTAAAGAATATAAATGTTTAATTCTTTTGTCAAAGACCCTAGAAATTATACTATGCATATTAGATACTCGATCCAGATTAGTTAGTTTATGTGAGTTTGTGTCGTAAACACTGTGTTGATAGCAAAAGTTACGATATCGGCTTCAAATTTCTCAAAAACTTATTCGAAAAGTTATTGTAGGTTGTTTGATAATGAAAATTGGCGAAATCAGTCGGAGGACACGCTCTTAGTATTGTATGAACTGAGTACACCTGAGAACTTCTTGCCCATCATTACTCATGTCCTACAGCAGATCTTGCGATTACAAGGTTCCTGTATATTCTATAGGCGAGCCTAGAGCACCTGTACAAAAATAGAGAAAATCAATCCACTGGTATAGGCGTCGAAATGAAATTTTATTTTTTTTTTTGTTTTTGAGTATAAAAAGATGCGGCCATAAGGGAAAATGGTCCAGTTACTTGTCGAATTTTCATACGGGGTGATGCGCGTTCAAATAAGTTTTCCCATTTGCTCAAAAAAATGCAGGCGTAACAGTAGACAGATACCGAAGTTTTTAACATTATCTTTTACGCAGTAATATTTATTACTCTTTACTTACGTCACTTACTGGTAGTTGCGGGCATTTTCAAAAAGTAATTCTTTTGCAAAAAATCTCTACGAAAGTCTTACTCTTCCTAAGACAGTAAGATTGCTAGCTTTGACGAGTAGATATTATGGAAATTACTTTAGAGGGCATTAAGTTGACGTTAATACTATCGATTACGTTGGTCAGAAAAACAAACCTTTCCCGCATCGCATCTATTCCGCATTCATAAGTACATACCGTATTGATGATTGAGCTTTAATTTAAAATTCAATTCAGAAGTTTTTATAACATCTTGTAATGCTAATGAAGTTTACAAATTTGTTGAAAAGACGTAAACAACGCATTTAAAATTTTGGAGCAATTAATCAAATATTCATAGAACTTACAATTCGAATATTAAGGTAAAGTTACGTTTTTTTTATATTACGTTTGTGCGGATGTATCCTACGTAGGGGCGAACTTTGGGGCGTATCAACATCGATCGATTTAAAATCACTTTCTAGATCGACATGTATTTTTACATCTGTCCGTCTGTCCATTTGCTTATCTGATGGTTTTCATTATTTTTGGTGTTTAACCAGCACAAATCATGCGCGGTATGAAAATTGGACCAAGATAGTGTAATTTTTTGAACCACGATCAATATTTGTCTATATATATACATATGTTCTTGCAAAAAATAAGAGTTTAGATTAAACGAGCAATAGACTAATTTTAAGTGCTCAATGAGGATTGCTGCTAAAAAAAAAGATTCGATACGTCGATCTAGCGTAGAAGTATATCAATACTCTCGAGTATTCCCATAAAAATAAAAACTTTAAATGGCAAGAAGTTTTGGTGTTTGAACAAAAATAGTTGATAAATAATAAATTCTCCTCTTGGAAGTAAATCTTAGATACTTAGCATATTATTAATAACTACTGTACTGTTTAAGGAAAAATAAAGAAAAAACAAAGAGAAAAAAAATTCATGTATGAATAAACAGAGCAAAAAAAAGGAAAAAAACACATGTACACATCTAGCGCGGAGGCACATGCACAGACGGCATGAATCCGTGTTGGGGATGAACCTCCAAGCCACTGGAAACATGCAAAAGCATGGCAACCTACAAAGGTGTCAAGATTAGAAGCTAATCTAGATATGACATAGGCAAAGCGCGCGTATTTAGGAGAATTGACTTATGACGGAACTTAAAAAGTCCGATATTGAGATTAAATTGTAAATATCATTCAGATTATTGCAAAGGACTCTAAAAGGATTGAAAAGGTCGTGATATTATCTATACTTATGAAAGTAAAGATCTTAGGAAAACGATTCGGAAGATGGCAATTTATCTCACACAAAGTAATGTCGGCGAAACGTAGTTCCATTAACATTTGTTAGCTTAATTAAGATAGAAACACCAAGGACAGATCTATGTTTCTCTGAAGCTGGTTAAGCCAGAAAAAACAGTCTACTTTCATAAGTAGGTAACGGGAGAAATCGATTGCAACCCAACTTCCTAGGCGCAAAGACTAGAAATTCGTTTTAAACGGATTCTATTAAATCTACATAGCGTCTATAGAAAGGAGAGCACACAACAGATGCACACTTAAGTATTGGCTTCACTACGGTCATGTATAGCCATTCTGTAAGGTAAGCTCTTTTGACAACCGTTTAATAAAACCAAGCAATGACCTAACTTTAATTTAATGATGAAAATAGGCGAAGGTATTCTTCTTTGATAGACGGTGACCTCAAATTTTCGAAACATCCCCGTCCACACGTTTCGAAAAAATTCTTACATGTAAATTTTCCATCTAAAAGTCGGTCACTTCTACGTGTCACAATGCTTGGTAAAAGGATAGCAAACCTAATGTATCGTCGCCTTCAATGTATTGCGTAGAACAAAAACAAAGTAAATTAAATCTGGAAAAGTTAAAGAATCTCCTTTCTTTAATGACGGCGTCTGGGAATTAGTGCTGAAAACCAGCATACAAACCAAAGCAAAAACCACACATAAATAAAATTAATTTCTTCTTTCCTTCCATAACATTATTCTTTATTTTAAGACGCACACAACGACACAAAAGATTGTCTCGACATCTTAAGGTCCTTGAACTGTAAGGAAATATTGAAAAAATGATTTTAAAGATCGATAACCCCTTTTGAACGCACAAGATTCCATGATACACTATAACAGACCAAAACCAGACGAAATTAAAGGAACAACAAAATTTTTTCTTTTTTTTTTTAAACTCGTTTAAGTTTTAACTCCAGACAGTATTGTTATAGAATTTCGGTTTTTTTTTTTTTTTCTTTTTTGTAAAGGAAAAGGTGTAGTTTTTTATAACTTCTTTTGTCTGGAGTTGTGATTTCTTTTTTAAAGGTTACTTTAGATTCCCAGACATATAAATAAAACACGAGGGGAAAAAATGAAACGAAAACAAAAACCTTCCATTTTTCTTTTTTTCATTTTATCTGGCATTTAACTGAAAAAAAAAAAGCATTGACCTGCTGCAGTGTTGAAAGCAAAGCGACAAGAGAAACTTGAAATTGAATTCATTCCTCTCTTTATCTCATGCGCATACACATACGTGGATGCATGTAAAGTTCAAGAACGTGCGGTTAGTTCCTTTTATGAGCGTAATTTTTTGGATTTAGAATTTTCTAAGAAATACCAAATTACGAGATATTCGTGTTTACTCTCTCTCTCTCGCTGTCTCTCTCTCTCTTTTTAAGGAAATATGAATTTAAGTGCGCTCGTTAGGGAATACATTAAAAGAAATGTCGAAAGCATTAACAAAATTCTGCAAAGGATGCTTTCACTTCAAAATTTGTGTTTAATGCTTTGAATTATTGCTGAATACCCATTGAAGCTCGGTCGTTTTTTTTTTTTTTTTTTTTTGTCTACCAAACAATTCTTTTGAGGGCAATAAACTTATTCACTGACAATAGAGACACAAAGAGAAGGCGAAATACCTAAGTAAAGTTTATTTGTTCACAATGAAGAGCATGCCTCTCAAACGTCCTTGTTTTTTATAATTTGTTTTGTGCTGAGCAAATAATAACTTTCCTGAAATTTGCTTTTGTTAATCACATATATATACATACATATATATATATATATATATGTATATTATTAGAGTATAAATACCGCAATATTAAACAAAAACTCCCTTAACAGAGCAGGCAAACAATGCCATCATCAGAAAATAACAAACCAATCTTGAGTAAAAGCCGAGCTATGAAGTATAATGTATTATGATGAAAAGTGTTGCCTACTCTTAAGGAAATTATGAAATAGGAATTGAAGTGTGAAATGTACAGAAGCGTAGAATAATCCTCTAAAAGGTGAAAGAAAAAGTAAAAAATCAAAGCTCGTACTTAATTATTAAAATGAAAAATGAAAAGAAAACTGAATGAAAGCGTATGAACTTTTACTCTCGTAATAAAAACAAAAAAAAAAAAAAAAAATATAAAACTTATAAATACATTAAATTCTTGGAGTTAAAAATAAACCTCATTAAATTGCAAAAACAAAAACCAAACAAAACCTGTATCTATATATGGAAGTAGCAGAATGCAATAAAATTGCATTACATAAATACATACTCATATACAATTAGCCAGATCAACGACCGCACGCACACACACATACACACACACACATACACGTGCGCACACATACACTGATGTTAAAAGCAAAACCTTTTTTTGGTTTGTTCACCACAAACGCACACATGCACA
>CCAG010016495.1:0-22433 GCA_001077435.1 Glossina morsitans morsitans | reverse complement strand
TTGATCAAACACAAACATGTATATATATATATACATATATATATATATATATATATATGTATGTATGTATATATAGACACAGACAACATTTGTAAATAAATATAAAAGCGAGCGACATGGTATGAAGGCAAAACGTAGGCTTTTTTTTCTTCTCGCTGAAGAGTATAAGGGCACGCTTTAATGTGCCCGAACGCCAAACAGTATTGTAGGCATCAATGATGGCAACTGCAATGCGACAATTTATTGAGGGAAATATCCATCGCCGAAGGATGTCTGTATGCTAGATTTGTCTTTCCGCTTGTGACAGACAGCAGAACGCATTCTAGAAATTTTAAAATTTGTGAACTCTTGATCGATATATCGATCCTCTTGATTTCTTATTTCGAAAACGTTCTCAAATACCGCCGCAAGAGAACAAGACCACTAGATATTTTGAGGAAAGTTATTGAATTCGATTTTTAACATAAGGAATATCCGAGTTTTACTTCAAGCGAACCACGCGGCATTAACAATAAGTTGAAAAGACTTGGATTGATATTTTTAATGGTTAGAAATTAAAGAGTTCAAGGCCATAAATTATTAACTAACTCGCCTGAAATTAACTAACGATTAACTAAATCGCCTGAAATTACGAAAATGCTTTATTCGTGCAGATTGTTTCGATGCGTTAGGTACAAAAGATTCGTCGCAAGGCGAATATATATTTTCTTGTTTATTTTTGATAAAATTTTCTTATGTCTATATAAATATGTTCCTTCTTTTTCAGGCCAACAAACAATTCTTCCTATTATCATCGCTTATGAATGGTCTGGACGTTGCTAATGATGATTTATTGGCATAATAATGAAATAATGGATTAACATCAATATCTAATCGTTAAATAGCTATAACTCATATTGGTTTGACGTGGTGTGTAAGTGTTTAGAAATTTTCGTTATTAATTTTTTTTTTTCTTCTATAAAATCAAATAATTTCGCACAATTATTTTTACCCTTCATTTCTTGACACATAATAGACAAATATGGTGACGTAATTTTTAACCTATTGATCTGCCTATCCACAGATATATAATCGTTTTGCTAGTCGTAATGAACTACCTCGACCAGGCTGACGGCTACGTTAAAGCTGAAAACAACGAAATTTTCTTAACTTTCACGTTCGCTCTTGAAATTACTTATGAGATAGGAATTATGAATATTATGTCAAAGAGAGCGAGCGAGCGAGCGAGCCAAGCAATCTTTGCTTGATAACATCCAGAAATAGTTATCGTAAATCTCATAAAATGCAATTCTCTCTGGCCTGATTATACATTGCTTTAGGCATATTTCGTTCACTCATCCGACTTCTACTGAAAATCGCGGAAAAAAAGAAGAGAGAAAAGATGACGTGTTCGAAATGTGATGACTCAGATTTTACTTTATCAATTAAAATTTATCGAAATTGTGCTATGGTTTTAGTAAAACGCGGAAGAAAAAACTTTGACAATCAATTTCTAATTAGTTGACTGTTAATGGACCGCGAAAGCAACGCAATCAAGAAAGTTAATGATAATCAAGCAAATGTCCAATATGTCGACAGTCATGAGAACGCCCAAGATATACACGATAGTGACAATAAAATTTTTAAAGAAATATGAGTAAAGGAAAAATTCAAAGATTAAGGGAAGCGATAGTCGACTTTGCACAAATATGTGCACAAAATTACTTGACCAATCGTTAGGCCGTAAGCAATTCAAAAATATTGAATATAAAATGACATAGGAAGGTTTCTTGCATGTAACCAAAAATCCTGAATTAGTCGACACTATAACTTGCCCAAGTCTATCTAGAGGATTGTCGACGAGTGATGTTAAAAAAACCCTATGAAAATTAAATATAATACCGTATCGTTGGAAAACATTTCGCATTTTTCAATATTTAATATTAATTCAATATTTAAATACTTTTCCCCTATAAGAAATGAAATTTTTTCATAGATTTCTATTTTCCCTAAAAAGTTAATTTAAAGTCTTTTGTTGTTTATTTTTATATATTTTATGTTTGCGTATTTCGTTTCTAGAAACTCGTTTATAAATAATTTATGTCTGGACGGTTATTAAAAAACATTTTCACGTAATTAATTTTCTAACGAGTATTTATTCAATACATTTTTTTTTTTTTTATTTGTTTTTATTTTTTTTTTTAGGCATACACAGACAAAAGGTCATTATATATGAAGTGCGCACAGGCAAGATTCAAGTTCAAGGACACAATAATACCGGCGTACTGTTTGTTGTTCTCGTTGTTGTGATATTTGATTTCGTTTTACATAAAATCATGAAATAAAATATAAAATAAAAATAAAGCAAAAACAAAAACCATAAGGTTAACATTGTGAAATTTCAATGAAGTAAACACTAAAAAAACAACAACAACAAAAACAATACGACGTCAGAACGTGCACGTTTGTGCTCGCATTTACAAACTGGGAGAATTCATACACGATTTAAAAGCTTTGTGGCTTCGTTATCGTTCCACTAATATAGCAATTGCTGCTGCGGTTCTTTATACGTCGTGTGTATAAATTTTTGAAATGTATTTCGTTTCGTTGAAAAAATCAGAGTGGGCTAGAGTGGGCAGGACAAAAGGTAAACGAGAACATTCAGACGACAAAGGCTGTCAAAACAAAATGTCAACAAAATTTATTATAATTGTTATTATCACTAATAATATATACTACAACAGTTGTTGGTGCGGTCCATCTTTAACATGCAACATCAAAAAGTTAATTTATTTAACTCGAAAAGTTTGCTTTTCTTCTTTTTTTTCCATGAATAATGCAAATTGTTAGAGCACAGGTAACCAAACTATAACGCGATATTCTGCAAAATGCTTTCATTCGAACACGAAAAAGAGCAAACAATATGTGGGAACACCCAGAATTTTACTATGTATATAAATACACATATTAACTGGCGTAATACCAGGAATTTTTTATGTGAAATATCGCAACTATGTATGCATGTATGTACACAAGTGATCTTTCCTATTAAAATTGACTTGAGTTTACTTCGTGAATACCAATTAGCAATAACTTTTTTCCTGCACATCATCGAAGGATGAGGATGAGGAGTGTATTCGTTTTATCAAAACGTTTGCAAGACCCTGGAGAAAAGCGTCAGAGACTCCATAAAATGTATATATTGTTTGCTCAGCATCAAAGTCTGAATCGATTTAAGCATGTCAGTCTGTCCATCTGCGCAATGTTCTTTGTAAACATACTCGTGTGACCGCAAAATGAAGCTCTCGTCTTCAAATTTTCCCGGTTGGTATTGCAAATGGGCGAAATAGACTGAAGGACAACTCCGCGCAACTAAGAAAAAAATTAGTTTGTTGCTCAATCAAGTTTACACATTCTTGAGGAGACTTAAGCTCGGAATTCACCTGAATCTGTCCATTTCTTTATCTGTCCATCTGTCTGTCTGCTCAACTTTGTAGTGTCTGTGGTAAACAGTCTTCCATTCGCAATAATGAAGATATTTCTCGCACGTACAATGCTACAACAAGTGAGAAGGCGTTTACTTTCCGTTTCCACAAAAATGGAAAAGTCCCACCATACCCACCAAATGTTATAAAATGTGAAAATTTATTTTTTTAGTCTTTTCCTTTAGTCTTTTTTAGAGTAACAGTGAGATGTCACAGCCGAATAAAATTTTCTTATTTCTATGTACAAGAAAAAAAATAGTTTTCATAACTTTTGGAACATCATTCCTCCTCTTTTTGGATTGGCTTCTACTCCCATATATAACACAAAAGGGAAGTTTGTAAAAACGTATTTACCGCATTATAGAATGGTTATCTGTGTTCTCGTTTCACATCGTCGATAATTTGTAAAACTTTTCTGGCTGATTCTCAAATGCAAATAGAAAAATAGTAGTTCTACGCAGTTCTGTGAATTGAATACCATTCAGAAGAGTCTGCGAAAGTATGTAGACGATGGTTGAATAAACAAAAGTAGAAAAGAATATGCTATATATTGTTTTTAATTAATGGTAACTGTATAGCATAGTACGTGAGAGTTGATCTTATTCAACAACAATGCGAAGCAAACGAAGTCATTACATTCACAACATAAGTGCTCAACATTATCATATTTTAATCGTCATTATTTTAAGGTGAATGTGAATAATTGTAAATTGTTACTAACACCATTCAGTTTAAAATTTCGAAAAACTACTCTTCTTCCAGTAAAATTGTCGTTGAGAAAGGTCTTGCTTTGTGTGCGTAAGAGTGAGATGCAGCTGGTTTTGGTTTTTTATAAGACTTAGTCTAATGTAAAATAATTTTGTTGTACGCGTACATCACTTGTGGATATGTTAAGTTTGTGCGGATGTTTATAACAACCAGAAGGACTTAGGATAAATTAAAGCTTGTCTGTCCGTCTGTCCGCCTTGTATTGTTGTGTTCAATGGACAGACAATGTTTTTTGGCATAATAACGAACGCTGTTGAACATTTTTCCAATAGGACCACTTTTTTGACCACTTCTTACTGTCGTTACATTAACAAGTACATTAAGTTAACTATTGGTGTGCAACGGTTGACCGTGACCCACTCTATAATGTTTTTACTTGATTTTATTCACTTTTACTGGAGCACTTGATTATAAGCTACGAATGCTTATGGAAGGGTAAAGCGAACGTTAACCATATATCAGAAGAATGATTGATTTCTAGAAAAGAAGTAAATAAAAATAGGGAAGAAAGTAAGTTAAGCTAAGTAATATTATTTATTATATTACAAATATTTATTTCTTATTGTAATATAATGAAAAGGTAGAGAATATAAAGAACATTTTTTAATTTACAAAGAGGTTCTAAAAAATTCCGACCTTCCCCATTGTATGTAACAATTTCTAATAATTTTCTAGCCCTTAAAAGTATGCTATGTTAATTAACTTTACTTTAAAAGTTTATTCAAAAAATTAATTTTTTAAGCATTTTCTCTTAAAACTAGTATCCGTAACAAAGACTAATTTTAAAGAGCTATTGCAAGAATTTTAACGTTTAACAAAACTTTTAAAGGGCCTTCAAGTTTAGCAAAACTAACAAGTCAAGCGAAAGTAAATATTGTTGAATGGATAGCAATTTAAAAAGAAAAAAAATAAAAAAGATAAAAATAAAAGTCAAAGTTATTGTTAGGAACTTAGTAAGAGTACAACATTTATATTCTGAAAAATATTTGTTGCTCTTTTAAGAGAACGAAAGAGACCATCCCACGCGCTTAAGAGCTCGACTATTTAGCAAAGAGCTTCCCATACAAATTCGCTCTGAAATATCGATTTGTTTCCTTCGATACTCAGTTCTAAGAGACTCTTATTCCTCCCCCCCCCCCTTTTTTCGAATAAAAAAAAAAAACAACACAATAGGAGCATAACAGGCGCAAAGGTGTGAGTTGATTAAATTTTTGATTTAAAAAAAAAAGATAAAAGGAAAAAAAAGAAGAAAAGTAAAAACATGTCAATAACATACGAGTGGTATTAGCTTTTTTTAGTAAACAAACCGCAATCACATGTTCAAGCAATGTGTACTCGTTCAAGTTGTCTGAACAATATTTGACGTAAACATGTCTACAATCAATCTATTTAAGCGTAGTATTGCAAACTTTAAGTAAAATGAGATAACAACGACATATAAAGAAAACTGAATTGCAGGTAGAAGAGACATAATTTAAAAACTATTAAAGTTTCGCGTAGATAAGAAATATAGGCAATGTTTTTACCCTTTAATTAAGCGCCTTAAACTTGGCAATGTTTCTAATTCTTTTAACTTTTTAATTTTCTTTGTTCTTCTTTTAATTCATAGAAAAACTTACCATAACTTTTAACTAAAGCCATTTATTTGCAACGAAGAAAGAACTTCAATGTCATCTTTTTATATTAATGGGCTAAAATGACGTTGTATGTTTGAAACGTCCTTAAGAGATATCGTGGAATTGCATGATGCAATTACATAAATTATAAATGCCAAATACGAAATGTTTTCAAGAAAACCTTTTAATAAATATTTTCATTATATGATACAAAAGAATGCTTTTGTGTCTATCACTCTGGAACCAGGTTATTATTAATCTTATCAATGTACCTTCGTACTTGTTACAAACTAAAAGGTTAAAAGTGAATTTACACAACGCAGTTCTTAGATCCTGATATTAGCTAAAACGTAATAATTTAATATTTACGACGAGAATTAAAGAAGTTTAATTAAGGACTTTGTCAAAGGTTTATTTAAATATATGCCCGGTGGCGAACGAGCCAAAGTGAACAAAAATTATTGTACGAAACTTTTCTTGTAAGTTTTTATTTAATTTACTTTTCCATCAGCAGGGAAACTTCTGAGTATTATTCAGAGCTTTTCCCCGTATATATCAAAATAGCCGCACTATTTTTTTTGCGCGTTAGACGCGTTCTTCGGAAGGCCGTGCAGAAAATATCGTTTAAAAGAATACACATGCGACACAAGATAAATTCCAATGTATTCCACATCATGAAAAAATCGTGTAAGATGATTTTTCCAAAAAACCGTGCAAAAAGGTCCAAATGAAATCCATATTACATATTATAAACACGAAAAGAATTCATGCTTGGCGAAAAAAGTTTTTTAATTAGTGTAAAGCAGGCATGCGGTATTCAACTTGTTCGCACATTACATAGCTGCAAACGCCTGCCTACCTACCTTCCTGCCTTGTTTTCATAAATGGTCGATTTAAAAAAAGACAACATTGCCGAAGAATGCCGCATTTTAAATAATAATTGTTCTGATACCCGTCGTGATGTGAAAATTGAAATTGGGCCCTTGATGAGAAGAGTGCCCAAAAATGGCGTACAGTGAAAACACAATCCATAAGTGCAACCCCCCCAATTTTAAATTGAAATTATTCATCGCTAGGTGGTAACAATGGCGACAACCAAATAATGATTTCTAGTTGAAGTACAACGAGATAAATAGAAAACTGATCATAAAATTCGGCTACCCCCCGTAGTAGACCAAGTCACTAATCCATACGTGGATATAAAGCGATTGACTTCTGAACAATGCATTCCCCCAATTGTATTTTGTTGCTGGTTGTTCTTTCTGGTAGTCATGTTAGATTAAAAAACTCGTATGAAAAATTGTATTTGTTCTTACTGGTAATCAGTGTGATTTCAAAAACAGTTCAGTCTGCGCCCTTCTATTTGAGTTTAAAGTGCAATGTGGAACATTCAAATTTTCCCCATATTCAAAATACCGGCCCCTACAAAATAGCAATTTTTTTGATACAGAGGTCAAATCAAAAGGCTCGTAGAATAGAAAGCAACAACAGAGGTCAAATCAAAAGGCTTGTAGAATAGAAAGCAACAACAGAGGTCAAATCAAAAGACTCGGAGGGCAGAAAGCAACTTCTTAATAATCCTATCGATATGGACATTAAGCAGGAGAACTTTGGGAGTAGGGTGCGAATTTTCTCAGATAAAAAATCATAAAATACTTTATTCCAAAAGATATATTTATAATACAATAACACTTTAATTCATTAAACTAAAAGTTATGGGAGTGTGTATAAAAGCTTTGGGCGTTTAAAAATAATGGAATTGCTTATACACATTAAGATTTTAATTTGTCGAACGTTGCTACATCCTTTTATTTATTTTAACAATGACAATTTCATGTCAAATTCAAAAATCAGTCAAAATGACTTGAAGGTTGTCCACCAAACCACACGTATACCACACGCAAGCAGATATGATTTCTACTTTTTACGACAACGTATGCTGGCTGCCAAATATTTCTCATGCCTTGCATTCATCAAACGGGGCACACACAGGTGAAAAGTATATTCGTATTGATATATCAAAATAAAAAAAAATATATGAAAAATAATTTATAAAAAGTTGTTACCGCATTACGAACTAAAATACTAATGACTTTTAAAGAATTCGGTTCAAGTCACAAACAGAGAGAGAAAAAAAGAAGACGTGTTTAACATAATTTTCTTTAATGATGTCTTCTAGAACGGTAGAGAGGTAATTCTGTTTCAAATTAGTAATCGTTTGGTTCTTTACTGCTGGACCGTTAAAACAAGTGAGAAAATTATATTCGGTTATGATCAGATTTTTCATACCCATTTGCGTTACCCCATTTCCGTAGAATAATTTTATGAGAACTTATACCGTGCATGTGTTGTAGTTTTCTGAACAACGAGCAAGAAAGAGGGAAAGCAAAAGAGTTCACTGCTTTTATTACATAGGCGCGTAGGCGTTGTAGCCGTGTTCTTCGAAAAGTTTGGGTGATTTTCAAATTCGGTTGCAGGCTTATAGGCAATGTCTCCATTTTTTCGAACTGTTGGAGAATGTTTACCACAGATACTACACAGTGGCGCAGACAGACAGATGAACAGATGAGCATGCACAACTGCATTCCGAATTTGAAATTGGCTAAGATTTTATATATATTATGAGGTTTCTGAAACTAGCTTCTGCTCGTTATAAAGGTATTGCAAAAGAACGAAATTATGGGCGGGAGTGGCCAATTTTCCCCAATTTTGTACAGGTACTACAGCATCGCCTATAGAATAATACCGACATGTAGATGGTGCAAAATAGCGATTATCTATTGCTTTTGAAAAACAGAGGTGTTCTCAGTTTACACGGTACTGTAGGCGGCCTCTCCGACCGACTTGGCCCATTTTCAATATAAACCTGCATACATGGGCTTCCAATTTTTCTGCTAAATTTGAAGTCGATAACTTCATATTTCCCGCCAAGAGAATGGCTACAACAGAGATTACACAGACGGAGAGACGGACATGCTTAAATTTATTCAAAATTTGACGCTGATGAAAAATATATATACTTTTGTAGGGTCTCTGAAGCGTCCTCCTGAACGTTGCAAACGTTTTGACAAAATGAATATATCTCTCATCCTTCGGTGATGGATATGAAGAAAGCGCAATCTATTCCAAATTGTCGGCGATTGTATATATATAAAAATCTGTTTTAAAAAATGTAGTGATAACTTACTCAAATGAAACGTTTTTAAAAGCGTTCGTAACTAATACTCTTCCACTTGTTTTGTTTTCATAACTTTTGTAAAGAAAAAATTCCAAGCAATGTGTTTCCTTCTTCTAACCACCTAAACGAATTAAAAATGATGGGCAGATGAGTTGAAGATAATTTAATCATAATTACGCAATTATTTCGGTATATCATTAATTTTACGATAGCGCATAGTAACGTCCATATATCGATTATATATTCATGATTACGTGAAGTGGCTGACTGGTAACACGAGAAAAGAGTTTGCGTCATAAATTTAAATGATGCTGAAACGTATACTTACATAGTAGGTGTTTTAGAGTGAGTGGGACGATGATTACTTAGCAAAAAAAAAAACAAAAAAACAGGAACACGCAAACAATGACGATGATATGCAGAGAAAAGGTCAATTAATGCGTAGGTTGAAAAGGTCAAAGGAAAAGGTTTCATCTAAATAGTAACATTTAATAAAGACAGAGGAAGAGGGACTACTTCATAATTAGAGACATAGAGTTTATTTAATTTTACGAAGGCATGTTAGAGATGTCTATTTTGAAAGTGGGCCGCATGTCCATTCTTGAAAAAATAGACTCAATGATACAATCTTTTCAAAAAAAAAAAGTTCACATTCTTCAGTATCTGGAAGATGAATATTTTAGCTGCTAACGTTATTGCAAGTATGCTTCATCCGAAAGAGGTGAAAGTCCATGTCAATTTCGCTTAAAACTCACTGAAACTGAATGTCGAATCAACTAGGAAATGTTTGCAGGGACAGGGAGATTTGGTTTGTAAAAGTAATCCGTAAAAAAATTTGCGATTATCCTTTGATTTCCCAAAGATATTATCTTATCCTAAGCTTACAACGTCGATTGCTTATTATAAACGCATGCATGTGCTTGTGTTAAGCCAAAGTTTTCACAACTTCCAGAAACTAGAGCGCATCCAAAGGATCACAAGAAGTAGCATCTTGCTGTTTGAGGCATTTAAACGCCTATTATAGCTTACAGTGATGTGAGAAACTTGCCAAAATAGAAATGTAAATTCGACCTTAAAGTGGATATGATTCAATGCCAATGAAATATCGTTGATCACAAATTTTTGTTCATTGCTACCAATGAGCGCCATTTTGGACCCGTTGAGATGGCAATATGGAACAGCAATTTCTGGTGTATCCCCAAGGATTACTATAGCATTTTCGTCACATAAGTAAAAATTTTTATATAATTAAATGGGCCGACATAAATAAAATATTATCCCTTTAATCGACGACTGCCATAATTCATTAATTTTCAGAGTGAGTCAAGTCTGGGAGAAATGCTTTTATTTCTCTCAGCTACTACTATAAGCACTGTTGAATAATACTCTTAAACAATCTTAAATGCTAGAAAATGCAAAAAGTATGTCTGGTGGTCCTTGATATTTAAATCTTTAAATATCTCGCAATAACAAAGAGTGGGCTTGTCCTGCGTTCAAGATAATAAACGGTTCAATTAGGGTTCATTCCAAAATTGCGAATAAATTTATCGGTTCATTTGTGTTAAAAGTAATAAGTAAACAGTTTCGAGTCGGTGGGAAGAAAAAAGGGAAATCATATCTTTTTTTTTCACTTTTAATGTAAACGAAGCAAACGATGACGTTTGTGAAAACCTTCGCTCATGTCTCAGCAAATATATGGCTATGTCATTAATACGCAGCCTGCAGGCACACCCTTTAGATAGACCCATTTTTTATAATACCGATCGATTCAGAAAATGATTCTGAAAGCTTGTCTGTCCTTTCGGATGTCTTGTTTTGCTTTTGTTCAAATTGGATGATCAATCAATGAAATTTGGTATACTGACCTGTTCTGGTCTATAGACAAACGCTATTACATATGGTTCGGATCGGACCACTTATTCGACAATTTTCCATATAACAACTTATTTTGAAAAATCGCTTAATGCATAACTGTAGCGTGACGTGGGGAATTTTGGAAAAGAAAATAATGATAAAATAAATAAATTTGATGCTACCCCATCTATACCGAAAAACAACCACAGCGAACAACATATGCATTCATGCCATCGCACCAGCGTACAGGCATGGCATTGCATAGATTACTAATATTATAAAATGTATCGCGAAAAACTTTTCGATTAGACTCTCAACTATTTGCTTAGAGCGACTATTATAACGATTGCAAATGGCGTTATGTTCTGATAATTTACAAACGTTCTTGAAACGTTCGCTCATATATTGTAAAACTTTGATGACCCGAAACGTAAGAAAAATTAGCATAAATGTCACGCAACACAGTTTTATAAGCAACAAACTGAAATGGAACAGCGCTAGTCGTACTCATTGCAAGTAAATTAATAGCAATCCGGTCTAAGCTTTTTCATTTCATCGCACCCTGCATTAGTGCTGGTGTAGGGTATATTAAGTCGGTGCGAATGTATGCAACAACACGAATGTTTTAAGACTTTTATTTTATCTATCGATTCAGAATAACTCTCTGAAGCTTACCCTGTCGTCTTTCGACTCTATTTGTATTTTCTGTATTCTATGCATTTTTCTATTTCACCTATAGTTCGTGAGTTTTGACAAATTCTGACGAAATTTGATACATCCACCCAGTTTGGCCCAAGAATGGATCCTGTGGATTAAATCGGACCATTTTTCCGGCCACTCTCCATACGGAAATGATGTTTCAAAAAGCCATCATATGAAAACAACTTGAAATTTTTAAAATTTCTCAACAAAAGCACTAGATAGACGTAAGAAATTTGGATCAGATAGATCAATTTCTTGTACCTCCTCCCATACAGCTACTGCTATGAAAACTAACGCGTTTATATTACAAAAATATTTAATTTCTTTTTTTATATTTTATAATGAAAGTTGATCTACAATGGCAACGTAACATAAGGAACAACTGTACCAAACTCGAAGGACATAGGTCTACTTTTCTCCATATAAGGGTCCCTATGAAAAGCAAGCCTTTATACGGCTTCCATAAAAAAATTAATTTTGCCAAATTGTGACCAAATCCATCCACATTGGGAGCACTTCCCCACATGACTTGTTAAATCCTTTCACAAGAAGTGTGCTTTTACATGGACACAAAGTGCAATTTTTTCTTTGCAAAAAAACTTTTTCGCGAAAATTCACATTTAATGGTCGGTGTTGCCTTTCCCTTTTACTTTTGCTCTTCTTTTGTGTTTCATGTTTAAAATAAAGAACTGTTATGGAAGGCATTGAAGCACTGCTTTTAGCAACTAATTTTCTACTATGACATACCTATTCATATGTATTTCAAAAGTTGCTCGAAGGCTTACAAAAATTTATATCTTTTCTTCATGGGCACGCATTTTAAATAAAATGAAATGGAGGATTGTCTGCATTGTGTGTGAGGTTTCTGTAATAAAAAGTATTTATTGTGAAAAGGGTGGCGCTTAAAATAGAAAGTATAACCGCAAAAAGACTTAAGGAGCAAATAACATCACCTTGTGTTTACTAAAAATACTAAAAATATGCTCATTAAAAAAAAAATATATATTTATTGATATGCGGTTTTTTACATATGACACAAAAAGTAAATAAAAAAATGTTCGAATTTTATTTTCAAAACAAAATGGAGACATGGCCGGTCGCGAGGAAACTTTTTTTAATATTTCTCCTGTTGTAAGGGCATCAGCAGATAACGAGTTTCGCACATAGCGCAAGAAATCCAAAAATTCCCGAAAAGTATGATTCAAAACTTAGCAAGCATTTTGGATTTTTTCTAAAAAAAATCTTTTTTTTTGTTGAACATATCTTTTCAGAATCGGACGTAGACTCCACAACTTTATTTGATTTGTCGAAAAAAATCTACCGATTCCCGTTACAGGAACTTAAGCTTGAAACTGCGGCTAAACTTTCAAGGCATAGAAAAAATTAAGCTCTTGAGAAGAACACTTTCAGGGTTTCAAGTTTCAATTTTAAGGGTGTGAAGGTGTGAATACGAATTTAACTAGCCAAGGCATCTGCCATCTCCCTTAATTAGTTAAGATTAAGATATAGTTGGACTTGGAAGCTTCCTTCATCCAAATTAGGAAATGTAAAATATTTTAGTGGACGTCTAATGAATAAAAATACCGTTCAAACAAGCTCAACTAATTTAAGTTTGACTTTCCAGAGCTATGTTTACTGAATTTTTGAAAATATTCGCTATTATGCCTCCAGACAGACATGATGCCACTTTCAATATATAAAATTGCCAAATCCATCACACTCTTCCATCGATGAACATTTGAAATGTAAAGAGTTTGGTTTCAAAAATATAAGCATTCATTTTCTGATTAACCCATTGACTGCCAGACATATTTAGAGCGTCTTGCCCTGGGTGCCAAGGTTTTATTTTGAAGAATAAAATTGCAGCACGCACTACGAGATATCTCGTAGCTGGCAGTTTTGATACACACGCTTAATACGAGATATCTCGTAGCTGGCAGTCAATGGGTTAATAAACTCATTGCTCGTATGACATTGAACTTTGACGATGTTGTAAAAATTGTTGTTTTCGTCCATCTTTTTGCTTATAATCCATCAACGTCTTCTATTGATGAATTCATTCGCACTCACACTAGCACATTAACGCACTCGAATTCTTCATAATGGCCGGTTGAAAGAGCATTTAAATTGTTTTTTTTTTATAGATCAGCTATAAAAGTCTTTTTGCCTTTCACTAAAGTTCAACATTTACAAGCCCACTACTCACTTTTTTCTTATTCTAATTTTCCACTATGTATTCCTTGCCTTGTTAAATGCCGCCTTCAAAACTCTTACAAACTAAATCGCTTAATGACAAAATTGCGCATTGTGGCCTTTAATGGAAGGTTATGCCGCTAGTTAGACCATGAGATTTAGGTCAAAGACTTGATTAACTCAATTAACATTACCGTGGTCTCATTTATGCCCGTAAAAGCAGCACTGTGAAGATAATATTAAACTTCCACTATGATGTACTCTTTATATACATTTAGTTGGAAGCAAAAAATCAGATTTGTATAATAGATTTGTGCATCGAGTAAAATAAAATTATTAGATGTATATAAAATATTTATTGTGATATTGAAATATTACTTTCAATTAACTTATGTTTAAAAATTATATTTAGATTTGAATGGCATACCAAAAAAACAGACACGGTCAGCTGATTTTCTATGTTAAGAATAACACGTGTTGTTTGCATGCTAAAATCATATTTCTGTGTTGCTGTGCATTGATCATAACTCACTTTCTGATTAACATGTTGACAACGCCTGATTTAACTGACTTATTGACTTACGGTAAAAGGCAATCAGATTCGCATAAATCACTAAATAATATATAATGCGAAGGCGGCATATTATAAAACAAAAAAATTATGTCGAATATATCTCTTTTTGTTAAACAATAAAATTATTTTGTTTTCTTCTAAATCCCACAAAAATGGACGAAAAAAAGTGCTCGCGTGTGAAATGCAATAAACCTTGACAGTAGAATTTGTTTTTATTGTTCGACTAGTGCACATCTAAGCATCATTAAATCTACGTTTGAAAAAAAAACAAGTAAGAAAATTATATTCGGCTGTGAACGTAGTCTTTGATACCCACATCACTTTTATTCCGGAGACGACAAAAAAAAAAAGAAGGGAAAGCTTAATATCCATATCCTACAGTATTGGAAGCCTGTGGCAAAGCGTGAGCCAAGAGAGCAGGAACGAGAGTTTTACCAAGTTTATGAATCGCTGCAGGCGTGCCCTTTAAGCCGATTTAGGACACTTGCCAAATTTGAAGGCGGTATCTTGACTTTTGCGAATGGGAAAATGTTTAAAACAGATATTTAATCAATTGAAGGACGGACAGGTGGATAGACGAACAGACAGACTGGCTAAGGTGCATCTCGAATTTGGCAATGGTCAAGAATGTATACATACTTTATGGTGTTTTCGTACTTTTATTTGCGACGTTTTGACAAAAAAAAAGGTGAAATGTCGATACGCTATAAGCATTGGATGGGCATGACCGATTTCTTCCATTTTGATATATGATTGCCCATAGAGTGTAAATGCAAAGTCTTACAGTTACATCCGCTGTAGTCTGCGAGCAATAGGCGAAATCCTTTTTTATTTTTCCTTTTGAACACAGAGTTGTTCTCAGTTTATACAGCTCTCTAGGTGTGTTCTTCGACCGACTCGGTCCATTTTTAATACCAAGTTATGTACAAAAACTTCTAATGTTTCTGCCAAATTTGATGTGGAACAGCTTCGTTCAGGAGTACGTTTAAAACAGACGGTACGCGGATGGACAGACGGACACGCTTGAATCGATGAAACCTTTCGATACTGATCAATGGTACACACACTTTGTGGGACCTCTCAAGTTTCCCTTTGAGGTGTTGCAAACATCTTAATAAAATGAATACACCTCCATCTTTCGGTAATGAGTACAAAAATGTATTAGAAATATTAACAAACCACGCAACAAACATATAAAACATGCAACTTTTCAAAATCTACAAAACAATTTTCAACTTTTGTTTTCACATCGTAAAGCTATCAGAAAAATTATATCTCGACTGACTGACTTTGTGGGTGCATATAAATTTTATTCTTAAAAATAATGAAAAACACATTTAAATACATTTTAGTGACTTCAGTTATATATTGCATTCGTTTTCTTTGCGTGTGCTTTTTATAATTGAAATTGTGTAACAAATTCCTCAGAATTTCTATGAGATGTTGAGAGAGGAAAAAATGTAAAATAAACAGAAAAATATATAAATGCGTCACTGTAAGAATAAAGAATATACTGACGTAAAAGGTTTACGACAATTTTAAGAAAGGAAAAAACACAAACCCAATGCCTAAAGTGAGAGTATAACTTACTACAGGGCATGTGTTTTTTTTTTTTTCTTTTTTTCAATAATAAATAAAAATTTTAATTATTATATAATGTAATTATTAAAACAACAAAAAAAAAGAAAAAGAAAAGAGTTTAGGTTGGATTAGTCAGAGTTTTTTACTATTCACTCACCTTAAAATGTCGAAGGCATGACAGGGGTTTAGAACGTTGCTGCAGCACAGCATCAATGAAGAATTCTACCTTTACATCTCTCACACTCTAATATTCTTCCAGATGACCATGGTTTGTATCCTTGTGTCTTGAAAATTAAAATAAACTGTGGCCCGTCGAGCTATCCTACGATAGGAACGAGAAAAGCGATACGATCGCATTTTGGGTGAACGGTACTCGAGTGCGCCCTCGTTAACGAGAACTGTAACCCAGCCCAGTGCATCTAACGATTGAAATGTCTACAAAGACTTCTAAACAACTTTTTTCGCGATTTTTCGAAAGCATTTTTTCTCTTTTTAAAGCCACACATATAATTTTAATACCATTTGTTATAAGATTAGATACGACTTTCAACAAATGAGACGACAATAACCACGAGTAACGACAATATCTATTTAGAGATAAATACTTCAATACCAGCCCGTATGCTATTCAATTACAATAAATACAAACAGATTAACGGATTATTGTTATTGTAAAAAAAAAAACAACAAATAAAAACACTATAGTGTAAGTGTAAATGCCCTATACTATCGTACAGTTAATGACCGTTCAACACAATGCATTGTATGAGAAATAGCCGACAAATTGATCCAATCCGAATCATTTTTAACAGCGTTCCTCCTCCTTAGGCCAAAACATATCCACGTAACAAATACCAAAAGTTATGACCTGCGGGTTGAACAGGTTGCAGGACAGACAAGCAAATCGATCGATTCACGATGGAATGGAAATCTCAATCAATCGTTATAACAAAAGATAGGTCTGTCCCAAATCCTACTACGTATTACATACATCCGCGCAAATCTTAAACCACAAGTGGTGGTGGGTTGAGGGTGTACAGAAAAATAATTTATTTTAGTGGCAAAACTCTATACTGGCAGGCTGATAACTGCTAAACAGTACTAATTTGAACAATTACTTGTAAAATTTACAAGTACACACATGAGTACTGCTATGACCCAAATGACGCAAAATGAAACTCAGCAAACATTTCGCTTCACATCACAAATCTGAAGGGATTCGATTAAATAAAAACAAGATTAAATACACGCTATATAAAATTCCAAATAAAAATTTCTAAAACAATTATCTGATGTATTAGGGTATTGTTCCATATAATGCAAGACCTATATTTCTTTCTTGTCATCATTAACTGACTGCGTGTTTTTGGTCCTTAAGGATATGGAACAATTGAAGGCAAACACGCGGTTCAGCAAAGTATGAAATGAATTCATATGCAAGAGTTTATGTTGAGGTAATGACGTTTAAACATACAAAACTCGTAGCAATTGTCATAACACAATAGCCTTTCAAGCACGAAATCGTAAATGACACGAAAAGAGGATGTTGTCAACATAGCCATGCAGTCGAATTATGAGAATTGCACGTTTGAAATGCGTTTTTCTTGAAACCATGCCTTTCGACCCACCCGTTCTGTAGAATTTCCTCTATGTCCCTTAATTTTCATCAGATTTCCGTGAAAATCCTTTATTCTTTTTTCGCATTGACTTCACGTATGCTTCGATACTTCTACAATAAGCGAAAAAATATTCAATGTCCGAAAGAAATTTCTTTCCTTGATATTTCAAAATCTTTCGCCAATCCTCCGAAGAAATTGCTTAGCCGGGAACTTACAGCCTGATGTCTTATCTATTGATTTGAAACTTTTCTAATACACTTAAAGATGTTTCTAGAAAGAGTCCGTTTAAAAGCATTTCCTTACAAATATATGTCGGCGATGCTTTATCCTGACTATGATGAATGACTGACCGTTGAGACCGATTTGAAAAGAGTCAATGCCTCTCCATCGATAAATTTAAAGGAGTTATTAATCTTAACTAAGAATTGGTTTGAAGTGTGAGATGAAGCGGAAGCGGCTCCTCCTAACAAAACATCCTCGAGGAAAGAGGTATGAGGACACAACCTTAAAGCCGTCTTCCTCGAAACAATAAATTTCAACATGCCCGCGTAAGAATTCTTACACTAACATAATCCGTTGCTATACCGATAGGTAAATCTGAACGTATTAATAATTTGTTAATAAACGATCGCTTTTTTCTTTGATACAAAAGTGAACTTTTTCACCCAAATATTCGACAGTCACACATAAAAATTCAGTCACACATTTAATTCAAATTTACAGTAGTTACGCTGCATGACGCGCGGCTCATCGTTACATTTTCTCGTATATTTATTAATGTCTTTATTTTTGTACCCTACACCGCTTGTGGTATACAACGGTATATCAAGTTTATGCATATGTAGGCAACACTCAGAAAGACTTGAGATAGGCCCACCTTCCATTATACTTTGCCTGCCTACGCCTTTCTGTCCGTATGCCCGTCTTATATTCTTAGGCTCGCCCTACAGATCGCAATTTTTGAGATATTTTCAGGACATTTTGTGAAAGGGCGAACGCTATTGAATATGATTCGGATCGGATTACTTTTTCGACCACTGGTACATTGTGAAAGGTCCTTATATGAGTAACTGCATTAAGGGAAACGGCGTAGGTTATTCAATGAGGATCTCTGGACCCTCTTTTTACTTGTCTTCCGCTATGTAAAAATTAAAGTAAAAATAAATTAAAACTTTCTTATTTTTATACCCACTTCACAGAAACGGACATTGCG
Source organism: Glossina morsitans morsitans (assembly GCA_001077435.1). NCBI lineage: Eukaryota > Metazoa > Arthropoda > Insecta > Diptera > Glossinidae > Glossina > Glossina morsitans. Next base: position 3,671 of record CCAG010016495.1, on the reverse strand, counting down.
TTCCTTCCTAACTCGAAATAGGCATCGAAAACCCTACAAGAAGTATATTTTCGTTTAATGAGACATCCTTTTTGCCTAATAGGTAAATATAAAGAATTCAAAAAAATGTTTATTGATTTTTCGTTTTTTTTTTTCTTTTTTTAGTATATAACTGCAACTCTTCGAGGTTATCATCAAGCCTTTAAATTTAAACGACTGTAATAAATTTTAGACATAAAAATGAAGAGAAATTTTCTGTACACACTTTTTTTTCAATGTAAAAAGTTTAGTAGCTATTGTTTATCAAGCAAGGAGAGTTCAGCTTAGCACAAACGACCTTGAAATTGAAGATAGGGAGATATGTAGGTTATGTTAGAACATGTAAAATATAACAGATGACTATGTATAAGAAATGCGTTTAAAGGTTAGAAAATTTCTTTAATTGGCAAAAGAAATGTTTTTGGAACATAGAAATGCGAAAGTTCAAGGTCCATGCAAATGGTAAATTCCAAAAAAAGAAAGCGAAAAAAAAACGAAACAAAAATAAAAAAAGTGAGAAAAACCGACAATAACAGGTTGCAATAAATCACATTTTACACGTCGAGCGTGCAGTAACGAGTTCCAAAGAACAAAGCAACAAATATGTAAATATATAAAATAAGAATGTCCAACAAGTCGAACCGTATCTTTACGCTAAACCCAATTTAGGTACTCGATGCATACGGAGATTATTCAGATACTTTCATGATATAACTTTTTTTCGAAGATTGGGCTAAAAAAATACCTAACTCGAAATTTCTACAGTAGTAAAAATTTAGGTTGGCCGTTACTGCGAACACTCTTAATTCATGTTATGACGACACCAATGCTTTTTTTTTTTTTAAATAATAATGAAAGAAGGAGCGAAAACCAACTCAACTCGAAGAGTATCGAAATTGAGTCAGTGATTTTTATAAACTATAGTACAAATAATGACCTGATATTTAAGATAAAGGTCTATCGAAGCAACGCAACATATCAGTCAATAGGTTCGTGGCATGACATATACATGGCCGCCACTATTGACGCATCATGACATGATTGTTAAATACTGAAAGCCTGCAAACGAAATCTATCAATATTTCATGACCTTCCGACCATTAACGGTTAGCAAGTACCAGTTGCTTTAATGACGCTACTTTTGTAAATTTCAAAACAATGGAAAAATCTGAATTTCGTGCTTTATTCAAGGCGTTGCTGCAAGAACTTTTAGCCGAAATAAAAGGAATTTTTTCATGTAATATATAACAATATGGATGAAACATGGATAGATCATTGCATTCCATAGACAAGAACATAAACAACTGAAACTGAAGACTTGGATAATTCATTCTATAAGAAAAGGTTACAACCGAAACTGAAGAAACTTGGATAATTCGTTCTATAAGAAAAGATTAGAAGATGTTAGAAAAGCGTTGAAATGACTACTAATACTAAGAAATGAAGTCGAATCTCACCTAAAATTTTCTGGATTATTAGTGATCCTACGAACTTATTGATAGATTTGTTAAATATTCTGAATAGAAAACAAATTTTCACTTGTTACACCTCATTCCTGGTATAATTGAATGGAATTCCAACCAGAGCAGCAAGCAAGCCTATAAGCTTGCTTTTGCTTGGTAGATAAGATGATGACTACTCTTTCTGAACACGAACGTAATTTCACCTCGTCCTCCTGTAATGAAATTAAACCAATTAGTCGAACTAACCATTCTAAATAAGATTTGCTGGTGTCTCAAAACATTCGCGATCTATAAATAAAATCAAGACAAGCAAACCAAGTCAATCTACTAAAAAATAATTAAGCTCCTTTTGTCTATCACAAACATCTCTATGAATGTAATTTATTGCTTTTCGCGAATTTGTAAAGGGTCGCACCCGTTTACAAGTTGCTTATCCGCCGTTTGTAGCCTTTTTCAGAATTTTTCCGAATGAATGTTTTCAAAACATTTCTATAAAAATAAATTCTTAACATTTGTAATAAATTCATTCTGTATTTGCTGTTGCTATTTTGTTTTTTTTTTTTTTTTTGTTTGTAACACAGATAAAGTTAAGTATTTTAACACTATTCTCAGCGACCTATAACCTAGTTCATGAATAACTAAATGAAAGTAAACCAGGTCAACAGCATACGGACTTCGTCCGCACTATATACTTATATTATATAACATTTTTATGTACACGTGAATGTATACGTTTATGTATTAAATTCGTGCCTGCGTCATGGTTAAAAGTTACAAACATTAGTATGCATGTATATGTATATTTACATATATGATGAGTGACCTATATATTCGAAGTCAATTACGTAAATATGTATAGATGATGTTCGTCATTGTTTAACCTAACTCTTTCCAAAACAGACATAGATATATAATTTCCGGATTTGTCTCCGCGCCTATTACGCAGATTTTCAGAAAAAAAATTAATGTACTTTTTTTTTCCAATTTTAACTTGTAATTGAAAGCAATTCATGTCATTCTAAATACTCTTCTTCGCTATCCCAGAAGAGTAAAGAGGAAAAAGTATTACGTATGTGTAAACACATGTGAATGAGTATTTCTAGCATAGAATCATTATTATTTTTGTTTTTCCAAAATCAAAAGAATATAAAAAAACAAAAAAAAAACAACTTGTTGCCGTGTGTAAGATTATATTCTTCTTTCATTCGTTGTTTCATTTTTGCTAAGACTATAAATAACGCCCGTAATGGGCATGTGAAGAAATCTTCAGAAAATTCCGTTTTATATAAGTGAAAGCAAAATTTATGAACAACTGAAAAAAGCAGGAAGTTATAAAAGAACAAAGAAAAATGATATCGTCTTTGTCGACATAATTGCCTTGATTTCGTACTCAAAACTAAATATCAAATTTTCAAAATTGTACACAATGAGAGTCCATTAATTCTATTATTTTGTTTTTCGTGGAAATATGTAGAGAAAGATCATTGGAAATATACATCTCTTATAACCATCGGTAAAGGATGGAAGTACATTCATTTTTGCAAACGGTTAGACTGTTTAGCACAGATACTGCAAAGTCGGACAGACGGACAAATGGACGGACCAACATACATAGGTGCAGTCCGAATTTATGAGGTATAAAAGTATTGAAAACAATAAATAAGATTCAATACACTATAATATTGGGTAGGTGTGGTCAATTTTGCCTTCTTTGTATAAGCCATAGAATATGCACTCACCTTTTTGTAGATTTATTTGCTGTAGTTCGTGGGTAATGAACAAAAAACTAATTTTATAATCGTTCTGAAAACGGGAGGTATGTTCAGTTTACGTGATACTCTTGGCGCATCCTTCGAAGGATTTGCCCTATTTTCAATACCAATATAGATGCAAGATCTTCCAATGTTTCTGCCAAATTTGAATTTGATGCCCTTAGTTTTGCGGCCAGGAGAATGCTCAGGCAGATGCACAGGCAGACAGGCGTATATGCTTAAATCGATTCAGAATTGGACGTTGGTCAACAATATATATGTAGAATACATATATATATGTGCAATCCCTGAAGCTTCCTTCTGAGCGTTGCAAAAGTTTTGACAAAATGAATATACCACTCCCATCTTTAAAGGTTGATATGATTACTATGCAACTTTGAAAAGAGGATTTTTATTCGCTTTGAGTTTTTTCACGTTT
>CCAG010016493.1:0-18142 GCA_001077435.1 Glossina morsitans morsitans | reverse complement strand
GTGTACCAGATGCTACCGCATCGTCCATGGTATATGCGTTCAAATTTTTGTACATTTATTTGCTATAATTTATGAGTAACGAGCAAGGAATCAATGTTTCTTATCTGTTCGCAGTTTACGTGGTGCTGCGGGCTTGTCCTTCCACCGATTCGGCCCATATTCAATACCAACCCGCGTGCAAGAACTTCCAAAGTTTCTCCCAAATTTGAAGAGGATAGCTTCATGTTTCAGACATTACAGAGACGGGCAGACGGATGGATAGACAACCGGGCAGACGGACATGCTTAAATCGATTTAATATTTGATACTCATCAAACATCGACATACTTAGTCAGGTCTCTGATGCTTCCTCCTGGGCGTTGCAAACGTTTTGTCAAAATGAGTGTACGGTGATGGGTATAAAAAAGAGGAGAAATTATTAACATAAATATTCTCTACCAAAACTACTTCATTAAACCAGTCGATTAGCATAAGATTAGCAAGCAAATATTTGTATGAATAAAGTATATCTCGTTGAACATTAATCCTCCGTCATAAGTTCATATATAGGTACAATTGAATTCAATTGGGGGGCATAGAAATAAAGAGCAACTTTCCTCACGTAACCTGAGCATTGTTAGCTGAACAATTGCCTTTTCATTGAGATAATAATTTGAAGCTTATTCCGAGAGCAATCATTGATAGATCACTGAGCATGTATGTAAAACCGACCTTGTGATCCAATTTGTTATTGATATTCTGACATTTAAGCATAAATTTAGAGACAATAGAACCCATGATATATTTCTGCTCTACTCTTGAGCAGACCCAGTTTATTATAATAGCCGTATGAAATCGAGAGGAAAGAAGAGTGTATAGAAAATGGAAGAAAATATAATTCCAATTTTTTTCTGCAACTTTGTGGAAAGTAAGCAAAGGCAGGCGTATAAAAAAAATTTCTTATTTTTATTTATTTATTATTTATTGATCAGAGAGAGAGAGTAAAAGATGGCTAAAAAAAAATAATTATTTTATTAAAACAATGTATTAATAATTTACTCCCACTTTGCTCCGTTTTGTAGCGAAGCATCTTTCGTTCGCTCTTCGATTTGTGATTTTCAAAACTGATATTCGAGAGTCATTTGTCACAAAGCGGAAGAAGCTATGACAAGCAAACACAAGCCTAAATTTTATGAACCAGAGACTACCAGATTCAAACTGTTGGCTTCCTCTTTCTACTTTTCTTGGAAAGCAGGAAATTTAAGTTCATCTTATAATAATACAGGGCTTCCCAAAAATTGCCGCCATTTATACGGTTTCCAAATGAAAAACAGTCTGACACCTGACAGTTTAGGGTTAACATAATTTGAGCATCACATGAGAGAGCAATATGTTTTCATTGCTGTACAATAAAATCATGTGGGTTTGACCAAAGGTCTTCGAAAATAAGTCTGATCAAGCAATGACTGTTAATAATGCTCTATACCGGGCTATGGTAACCCAATTCTTTTTGCCTAGATTGGATGACATTGGCACGAACGACATGTACTTTCAACAAAACGTTGCCATAAGCCGTATACCCCGTGAAGCGAATCAATTACTGCATGAGACATTCACTAGTCCTGTACTTTCTCGTTTCGTTGATCAGAATCGTTCCCTAACACCACTGGATTTCTCTTCATGAGGTTATTTAAAGGCCAAGATCTATGGCAACATATCCACAATGAAATTCAAGCCCATTTATGCAAATTGGGCCACAAAAGAGTGGGTATGTGTCAAGCAATGCGCGTCATGTTCTTTATATTGAATTAATATTTAGATAGAGCCTACATAGCTTTGCTGTTATTACCATTCTCTCATTCCGCCCTTAATTACCGGTAATGCTAAGTACCAATAAAATTCTTGGTCAAATTTTATTCTCTAAATAACGATCCTGTCGTATAAGCCGGTCTACACCTTGTGCCTTGAATGCTGTCAGTCTTATGGTTTCTTTCTTTTGCCTTTTGGGGTCAATCAAAAAAGAAATCCACTTAGTCCCGCAAAACGATACGTAAAGTGTAAGCACTCGCTTTTTTAATAGAATTCGAATTCGAATTTGTTTGAAAACCTCGATTCCCGTAGATTTTCCATTCAACGATGATCAATATTCGTGCAAAGAGGTTGTGCAGAAAGCACTTCAAGATGCCTAAGAATATCCTGAACAGAAAGTCTCTACCGCAGTTAGGCATTTGATTGAAGTTGAATAACAATACTGTCTACAGTAGCATTATTTGCAGAATTGTAATCAATATCGAACTCTGCTGAGCAAACACAACAAAACCACATTGCAAAACCACTTTGCAAGCTTGCCAGTAATGGAAATGGGTCATGCTATCAGCTTAGTGATTTTACAAAAGATTTCTATACTACTTTGACTTCTTTGCCCACCTTAGACAAAGGCACGGCAACGTATGCTGGTATACTGTTGAGTGCAGAATTGCATTGCGTTGCTTTGTAAATAAGGATTGCTCTCTTTTAATAATAAATTCAATAAAAATAATAATAACGTTTAATATGATTTATTATATCAGTTTTAACTACAGGTATTCACATATCTTCAGTCAAGCACAAACACACAAACACACACACACACTTTCACATAATGCTAATGAAATGAGATTTTATTATACACGAGATGCTTTTATTATTATTATTATTATTATTATTATTATTATTATTATTATTATTAAAGCAAACTGAAAGGTTTTTAATAAATTGCATTGACTTTAAACAAAAATAATGATAATAAAGTTTTACTTTTTTATAATAAAGTTTATGTTAAGAGCATTAAACCAATATCATTTCCGCTTCCGTTTCACTTGAGGTTATATCGCTACAACTGCATTTGCTGTTGATAGAGATAGCGGTTAAGAGGATTAACCACACTATCTATGGGTGTGGTAGTGACATGTTTCTTTTTACTTTTGATTTATAATAACCACCACGTAAAAACATATACATTGTGTATTGTAGAAAGTATGTATACACACAACCATTAACAAATACTTACATGGTCATGGTTAAACGACTTCTATTCTTTTCTATACATAACGAAATATGAAAAACAATTTAGTTTTGCAACAACCTTCATAGCATCTATCTATAAATTTACAAATATGCAACAAATATGCACTAAGCACATTATTAATCAAAACATCTGTCCATCCGTCCATCTAATGTCGGCCTTGTTGGAAGGGCACAAATCATATTGGAATGCTTGAAATTTGGTTTAGGTACTACGAAATGCTTTCTGCCATGTAATAAATCTTAAAAATTTATAGGTACTTGCTCTTTATACAAAAAGTCTATGCTTTTAATATTCTCTAAAATCTCAACAAAAATGGGGGCGAAAAAATTGAATTTATTATAGTTATTGTGCGTATTAGACAGAAAAGAAAAGTTATTATTTAGTCTCAGATTCTTTGTATCTCTTGTCCTTTTCCCAAAATTATGTTATTCAGTAAATTTCGTAGTCCGCCCATATGCCAAATGAAGAGCTTCCAAGGTGCGACCAAACTCTTCTTTGTCCTTTTGCTTGATTATTCGTTTTTTGAATTCATAACAAGAAAAACTTCATAGAGTGGTTTTTACTTTAATTTTACGCGAAACAACTTTGAGAATTTGTGTAACCATAGCATCTCTGTTGAAAGCAAAAATTGTGGAAACATTTTTGTATCTCTTACAGAACATTGAAATTTATTATTTTCTTTGTAGCACACACGTTGTTAATATAAGTTTTTTGCTTCTTATCGGGAAACTTCGTGGCATCAAAGCGAAGTAGTAATTGATTCATTTTTTACACATCCTCAACCGCTGATCTACCAAACACGACTGCATCGAAATAATTTGCCTGGCGAATAATCGCGAAACGGGAAAAAAGTACCCAGACCAAGTTCAAGATCATTTTCGGGGCTGTTTTTGCTAAAGAAGGAGGGACGTATGCGAATTCCATCGCTATCAAGAATAAATACTTTTGAACTACATTTCCCAAAATCATTTTGTGCCAGTTTCAGAGCTTAGCGCATGTTCGCTCCAAGCCACCTGAATCATTTTCGTAGCTTCAGGAGAATTTTACCCAAATAAAAATAATAAAAAAACCCAGTACCCTGTACCGTACCGTAAATAACATCCATCTGCTTACACTGTGCACGGCAATTCGTAAACAACTGAAGCTTGCACCGTACAAGCACCATTATCTAAGCTACGTATACCCAAAACTTTGGAACAAATTAATGCATCATCTACCTTCTATGATGCAACCAATTTCACCTTACAAAACGAAAAGCTAACCCTATTGGAACGTTCGCTCGTGAACACAAAAATTGAAATAGAAAATCTGAGGTTGTCTTAATTACGGCATGCAGATGACACTCGGAAACAGGTGTAATCTAGTAACAACCACACCTACGGCCTGACCGTAAGGTTGATCTGCTAACAACCATAGCCACAATGGATAAAAAACTGTAACTTGTAAGAGATACTGCGCTTCAAGCCTTTGCTGGACTTAGCTAAAACACCCAATCGATCAATTCTCAGGTTTAGGGAGAAACAGATAAGACTGATAAGTGCGTGCACAGGGATCTCTCATTTTTTTACACAATAGTTACAAAAATTAAAGTAGCTTTCCATCTTTAAAGTCTTAGGAGTCTGATATGGTTTTCGAAGCTGTAGCGTGTTGACGGTGTAATTGCATGTCAAAGCTTAAATTTCTTGAGGCAAACGCGCCGATAGTTTCATTTTATAACTTTATAAAAGTTGTATATTATTTCAGAGAGAGTTTTTTTAATGTGAAACTTTAAATATAATTAATTTATATGCAAATCTCGAGCACAAAAATAGTTATTGTGCAAGCATTCATTAAGAAAATAAACATTTCGTTTATGAAATTGCATTAGAATTTGAAAATTTCGGACGTCAAAAACAAATTAGATTTATTTTTTAATTTGTCAGCAGTTTATAACATCCAGAAGAACGCTTCAAATTTTAAGTCGATTAAACGATGTCCGTTCGTCCGCCCGCATATTCTTTTGAGTAACGTCTTTTGTAAATATCCTTCATGCAAAGCATACAAATTTTAAATCAACTCAAGGATGTCCGTCTTTCTGGCTGTCTGTCAAATTCTGCACCAATTTAATCATGTCTCTCTGTCCATCGGTGTAAACTTTCGCACAATCACAAAAAGGAGACAAACGATTTCAAACTCAGCCGAAACATTGGAAGTTCTTGTATACAGGTTGGTACAGAAAATGGAGCAAATGGGTTGAAGGACACACATACAATGCCACTTAAACTGGGAACACCTCTGTTTTCTAAAATGTGGAAAAATTAGCGTTTTGCTCATTACTCATACACTACAGCCGATAAACCTATAAAGCTTTGAGCATGTATTCTATGAGCGATATTCTCGTATCTGTATAAAATTGGAAAAAGTCGGCCAGGCCTTGTGCAGTTATTCACACGTTTTGGTAATAGTATACCAAAAATTACATATTATTTCCATGTAAAGGCACACTTTTCATGAAAGCTTACTTCGCGTGACGTGATCGAGATTTCGGAAACTTACTTTGCTTATTCTCTCCATATAAAAGCTCGCATTTCATGATAACCCCTGTCTATGTTGGGGTCCAAAAAATTTATCCATTTTTCCGTTCCAATTTAAATCGTTACTATGGACCAATTTTCATGATAAAATATTAAAAATTAAACACTTTTCATTAACCCCAAACATTAACGTTTAGGGCGTTTTGACATGTAAGGGTATACTGAAAAACCTTATATGCGATGATATCCAAAAAATTGACCTAAACAGCCCAAATTCGTTAAGGTTGACTTTTTTTGGAATTTGCTATTATGAATATATTTTCACCATGAAACATTGAAACCAATACCTTTTTCGTACGACCGGTTATATGCGAGAGGATTCGAAAAACTGCCCGAAATGTCGAAATACTACTACTCAGGGAGTTTTTTTCCATATAACAACTTTTCGAACTAAGGCGCTCTATGAGCTATAGTTGAAAAAGTGAACCGATGCGAATCATTTTTAATAGCCTTCGCCCTTGGATCAAAACATCTTAGTATACCAAATTTCATCGAAATATCTCACCTACATCTGTAGATTGAACACAAAAATACATGGATCAATTTCAAACGGGCAGACGGACAGACATCGATTGCACTGATTCAGAAAATGATAGGTCTACGTACACTCGCACAGTGCCCGCTGTCCTTCCTATATTCTTGAGCGATCAAAAGCACGAATTTATATAAAGCTAACAATCAAGTTCAATATGTCAATATGTCCGTAAAAGCCAAGTATAGACATATAATTTCATTCGTTTCCTTTAATTTCAATTACTACGTTCTACAAATTTTTTATTTAACGGTTAGTATATTATACGACTGCTGGGTTAGTTACAAACGATTTTTCAAAATTTGTTCCTCGCTTCTTTTATTATGAATTCGTAGAATAGCACAAAAAAAAAAAAGGAAAACTTTGATAGACAGCTTCAATTAAAACATTGAAAGTTTTTTTATATGTATATGTATATGTTTTTTTTTGTTCTTCTTCTTCTATTTAAGTTATAAATGATTCGCTATGCAATCATTTTTACGCCCGCCAATATATTCTTTACGGTTTCATTAGCATTGCAATTAAACGCGAAAGTTGTCCTCTCTTTCAAGCCATTTACGAAGCGAAACCTCAATTAAAAAGTTTTACAATCATTCTTATTTTGCATTAGTTTTCATTTTCTTTAAAAGAGACATAGAGAGAGAGAGAGAGAGAGAGAGAGAGCGTAAAAAAGTTGTCAAAAATAAAATATTACATAAATTTTAATTATGAAAAAAGCATTTTTCCGCCTTTCATCTCTCGCTCTCTCCTAAGTAATTGAATTTAAAATTTATGTTTCCTTTTAATGTTCACAGAAACGTCGAAACTAATGTTACTGAGTGTATATGAAACCGCATTCTAAACCCATCACATACATTAACTATTTGTAATTTCCTGTTCATACATATATACATATACACATATATATGTAAATTGCAAACCATGCATGCACTTTAAAACAGTTGTAAAACCAAAATCTTATTATGAAATCAATTTGATTTGGTTTTCAAGAGCAAAACGGACAGAGGAGTATATTATAAGAGAGAAAAAGCAGAGTGCAACAAAAAGATTATTCCAATGAAAGTAAATTTAAAGTTTGCACATGAATAATACGACCTGCACGACCAGTAATTGAAATAAGCTAAGTAATGCGAGCGCATACCGTTATACATTACCAAAAGTCAATCATGATGATTGCTCTACTAGTCGAGGATAAGATTTTCTGTTGAGGGCAGGCATCCTTCAGCAAGTTTCGATCTTTTTATGGCTGCTGCCCTTCGTTACAAATGTCGCATTTTTCCAAGTAAATTAGTTCAACTAACGTGGTGCAGGCAGCCAGTATAATAAACGTCCGTAATAGAAACTCTCAAGTCCATCTCATGACTTTGACTCTTAGGTATAAGAAAGTACAAGTAACTGCCGTATAACACGAGACGGATTCACTCTGACGCGGTTCGAAAATTGCTTCCATCCCCATACAATACGACAATTCTATCGCACACAGCCACTCTTATAAGAGAATTTGGATCATGCCTGCGGATTCAGTCCAACTTGGTTCGAGAATTGTTATCGTGCCCGTATAACATGGCACTTCTGTAACAGGGACTTACTCTAACACGGTTCGTATATCAGGGCGCATCTATAGCACGGGCTCATTCTAACATTGGGAACAATGGGAACATTCCCGTACAACACGGCAATTCTATCGCACAGAGTCACTTTAATACGAGAATTGGGAACATCCCGGTATAATACGGCAGTCTATAGCACGGGCTTGCTCTAACACGGTTAGAGAAATGCGAACATCCCATTATAACATTGCATTTCTATGCCACGGATTCAATCTAACATGTTTCAAGAATTGGTACCGTCCCCGTATAACAGGGCACTTCTATAGCAGGGACTCGCTTGGGCACGTTTCGATGGTTGGCGACACACTTTTGCTAGAAAATTTACACAGCAAAGCATAAAGAAAGGTCTCGGCTTAGTCAAAGAGTTACCTTAAATGATGATCCTTTAAATGAAAGGAGCACGAAGTTTAATAGAGAACTTTATAAGTGCTCAGCGCCATATAAAGAAGTTTATGCAACCAATCTAAAGTAAGAGATTTTCTGCAATAGGTATAGTAGGGAACTGTAATAGCATGTTTTTTAATTTTTGAAAGCCAACTCCACTTTTCATTCATTCCAGTATTTCGTATAACGTGAACTCGCATAACTCTTCAATTTTTTTGACATGTAACCCTGCGTTATATGGGAGATACCTGTCTTTTTTGTGTTTGCTTTAAATTTACTATGTAGATAACAAGTGAGAATAAACTCGAAAAAGTGACCTGACATCGTACTTAACGCTTTACTTATAAATATGACAGCAATAAAAGTGATAAAAACAACAAAATCATTTTTATCGCCATACACGAGGCATTGAACGTAGTAAGTAAAAGAGCATGGCATGGCGGTTATATGGTGGCATTGATACCTTAAAATTTAATATTGTGTTCATTTTTTGTACTTCAGTGCAACATTATCTAGTGACAAGAGAAATTTTATCAAAAAACTTCCACCTCTAGGCATGGAAAAACCGCTAATAGCTTGCATACAATTACTACAGCAACTGAGCACGATTTGTGTTTCAAATAATTTGCTAATCCCATTAATGCATATAACGTTTCAAGGCGAAAGAACAGACTCTGACAGCTGGCAATGTGAGAACAAATCAAACTAACATCGTGACATAAGAGATGGATGCAAATATAGGCGAACGAAAACCCAACTATTTGAAGGGTTAGCCTTTTGTCTGCCGAATACCTTGGCCTCTGAATACGGCGGTGAAGGTGTCCAATGTTCACTTCTAAGACTAAGCTAAGTGAAACTATTTTTTTTTTTTTTGTATTCTTTAAAACTTTGCCCTCATGAACAAATAAAAATGTTTCTATTAATAACAAAAATGTACTCTCTTTCTTTTGAATTATGCAAATTTAATGGGAAAAGCCACGGGGAAAAACCTCTACTTAATTTATCTTTGTTACTGCCCGCGTAATAAGAAAGTATACTAGTTTTGCCATTTCGGTTGCAACATAGAACAAGTAAGAATATAAGGCTTTCATTAAATACCGTACAACACCCAATACTTATTCATGTAAAGTCTTTTCAAAATAGGGCTTGTGTCGAAAAAGTGGTCCAATCCGAATCATTTTCAATATCTAGGCCCAAAGCATGCGGATGTAACAAATTTGTTCGATATGTCACAATAATTACGTCCTGTAGGTTGAACACAAGAAAACAGCGTGGACGGACGGACAGACACAGCTTAAAGCGGTATAGAAAGAGGTGAGTCTACTCCAAGCAAATATTGCACACGTCCGCACAAACTTGATATACTCTCTAAAAATAGGCTTCAAGCCCCTTCGAAAAAATATATGTTTTAGCAAAAGGCAAACGGAATGAAAACTGAGTCGGAGTTCTTTGCTTGGAAAACTTACAGTCAAACTACTCATCCACAACAATGTAAAGTTGGTTTTATATTGCACGGAAATTAATTTGAGCTCAATGTGTAACTATTACTTCCTCTTATTGTGCCCTACACCGCTTGTGGCACAGGATAAATTAAGTTTGTGCGGACGTATGTAATACACAGAAGGGCTTAAGATAGACCCAACTTTTATTATGCCGATCGAATCAGAAATGATTGTGATCTAAGCCTGTTTGGCCGTCTTTCCGTCCGCCTGTCTTGTGTTCTTGTGACCAACGTACAGGGCCAGATTTTTGAGATATTTTGATGATATTTTGTACATTGACGTGTTTTGTCCCAAGAATAAATTCTATTGAAAATGGTTGGGATCGGACAACTTTTCGATCACGCCCCACATAACGACCCATTTTAAAAAATCGTTGTGTGGAAAAAGTTGCAGTTTTGAAAATCTCTTGATAAAAGAGGCTATGTAATAGTATTTCGTCATTCTAAATTGGTGTAAAAATTTTGGGAAGGCTTGAGCAATTTTTTGAATCCCCTTTTATATAACGAAAGCTGAAGCTCACATGACAAAAAGGTATAATTTTCAAGGTTTTATGATGAAAATCAAATCATAATAGTAATTTAAGATAAAAAATTGACTGGGCCTTCGCGGCCTATTTATTGGATCCTATCCTATATACGGAAAATTTTAATATGTTAGAATGAAAATTAACCTATAGAAGCAATTTGATAAGAAAATTAACTGAGCTGAATTTTGAACACGTACCTTAATTTTTGAATCTCTTGGGCACAATAATTCTTACGGAAAATGGGCGTTTATTTGCAAAGTGGTGTAAAATACAGTTCGATAATGGTAAATTCATATAAAAACAGAGTATAATTTTTGTGTTCTATGGCAAAAATAAGAATTGTGTTAGAAAATGTGTTATAGAGTATTTAATAGTCGGCCTAGCGCGACTATAATATTTTTACCTATTTTTATTATAATTTATTTATACCAAAGAAACAAATGCTATAACTAAAAGAAAGATAAACACTAATAACCAGGACTATTTGCTCTAAACGTTACGCTATGCACGCATTAAAAAAAAAGTGATATAACTTTTGAAAAAATATCTTTTTATTATTTATTATTATTGCTATTATTATTTTATTATTTATTAAATAAAAAAAAAAAAAAATTTTATAATTTCATCAATTTTTAGAAACAAATAAATATAAACTGCTTTAAGCGGAAGACAGGAACGGTATACTATGAATATACATCCGTTCTTCCGTAATGGACAAAAGAATACAAAATTAAGCAGATATTCGAAATGTCGAATTCTGTTCAACTTCATGTTGTTGACCCTCGCTATTGATATTTTCACGGTCACAAAAGCTGTGAGAGATAATCGAAACTTATCGCATACATTTTTATGTCATAAAGCAATTTAATCAAATTAAAATGAAATCGATAAGCAAGGCTGACTTTTTTACACCCTTCATCGCATGGGCTTGACCAATTTTCAAAAAAATTCCCACAATGGATCACTTTTGATGACAAAACCGTACGTAGCCCAAGCTAACCAAAGTTAATTTGTATTACATGGATGGACTTTTACCATAAAATACCTGCCTTATTGCTCTATAAAGCCCCCTTTATTTTAGGACATATATGGAAAAGATGTCGAATAATAATCCAGTTTCAAAATATATTTTACGTATTTGTTTAATAAGCTCGTACATCTGGATGTCGCTACTGTTGAGCAATCCATATGATGTTTAGATAGTGTCAACCTTCAAACGACATGTAACCAAATTTCATGATATTTCGACCCGTAGTCCCGTAGTAGACAGTTGCTGTTGTTCTAGGAACGTTGCTTTTGCTATTGTAAAATAATTAAAAAATCTGGCTTCGATGATTTCTACAAACAAGACTTAAAATCCTAGGTGATGGCAAACATGGACCACTCCCAACGTTCATCTTTAATTTAAAAGATGTCAGTGTAGCAGATTTCAATAAAATATGTAGGATATTGCGCTTGTAAAACTGGGCACAGAAATAGATGGCCAATTATCAGCTGGACAGATGGACAGACGGACAGGCGGGATTAAATCGTTGGAAAAAATGATTCCAAATCGATCATTATAATTTTTTGTTATATTTGTTGTCTGAAGTTGTTCATGGTGTTGCATGTTTTCGCACAAACCTACTATGCCCTCAGTAAAAGGGGTATGTATTGTAAAAATACAATGCACGTATAATTAAGTGCATTGTAGTCAAAGAACATTGGCTTATCCTTTATTAAAGTTGATCCGCAAACTTTTATACCACAATTTAAACAAAACCATTGAAGTGCAACGTAAAAGCCATCATGAAAACAAGTATCGACTTTATAGTCGAGCAAAGTCGGCCTTAAGATATGCTACAACACTTCGTTTAGTAGATTATTCACTCGTCTTGCTAATAATACACCAAAAATTACACATTATTTTCATACGAAGGCATAGTTTTCATGAAAGCCCACGTATCGTTGCGTTCGCAAAACATCCCATAGCGTGAAACACAGCAAAATTAATTTACTTGCCAAAAACGTTCTTATTATTCAGTTTCCATTATAGAAAAACTAGAAATTAGACTTTCCATGCATATAAAGACTTGTTTCTCATGATAACCCCTATATGTGCTAAAATCCAAAAAGTAGATCTATCTGATCAAAATTACCTTTCGTTGATTTATTGAGACCAATTTTCTTCATAAAATATGAAAAATTAAACCTCTTTCTGAAGGGTCTATTCTATTCACGTGAAATCTTATTTTGAGTGGGATCCAAGAAATTGACCGATGTGGTCCACTACATTTTTTTGTCAAATTACTGTCACAAACAACTTTCCACCATGAAATATTGTAACGCAGATCTGTTTACCATATAAGATTCAGTTTTTGTAGGAAAAGTTATATGAGAAGGGCTTCAAAATATTGCTTCAGCCGAACCAATTTTTTCATATTAATTTACAATGTCAAAATACTATTACATAGCGACTTTTAGTTGAGAAATCTTATAAATTTCAATTTTTTTTCCACATAACGACTATGAGGCGTGGTAGAAAAAGTGGACCAAGCCGAACCATTTTCAATAGCGTCCGTCCTTGGATGAAAGCGCGTCAGTGTAGCAAATTTCATCTAAATACTAATTGGTTGAACACAACTATACATGCACAGACATCAGACGGACGGACGCACGGAAAATCTTAGTAAAAAGCTTAATGAAAGATAGGTCTATCTTAAGCCACAAAACATAATATACCCTGCACTACAGGTGTGTGTAAACATGATACTTTTCTTATATACTCACTTTGTGGACTGCACACCGACGTCAGGGACAGTGCAAGAAATCGTTTTAATTAATGTTAGCATAATGTTATTGCTATAATTAGTATCGAAATTCTTTTCGCTTACTTAATAGTCCCTTTTGTCAATGGTAGGTAGTTAAGATTCGACTTAACACAACCATGTATCTCTTAGTTATTTTAAGATTTATTTGTTCAGTTGAAGTGAATTAAAAGCTTCCGTTGTTTTGTTTAACATCTAATCAAATAAATATATTCCGAAGAAATATGTTAATTTATACTTGATATGCATTAAGCCGTTTAATATTCTTTCTCTCTGTTATGTAAAAAGGGGTAATTAAATTAACTAAAGACTGGAAAAATTACAAATAATTCTGCGAAATTGTGTAATTAATTTAATTTTCATTTTTATATGTATGTAAAAAAAAACAAACGCCCTGCAGAGAAATGTTATAATAATTACTAAACAAGCATTTGTCAGTGTCATTAACATTATAAGCACCTTGTAATGCATGCTATGATGCACACACACACATCAGCATATGCCTCTAGTGCACAACATATTTTCGGGATGAAAAGTGAAAGCAAATGCAAAAAAAAAAAATATATACCAAAACAATTTGTTTTTAAGTCAACAGATAACACTTTTATTGACAGGCAGACGCGTACAGAGTCCCCAAGTAAGTAGGTGTGTAGTGTAACATTTTGTTATCAGGGAAATGTCATATTGTTCAACAACACTGATTGCAATTCATATAAAACGTCTGTCTCTCTTATATGTTAGCTCTGCTTTTCCTTCGCTCGTTCTCTCTGTCTCTCTCTCTCTCTCTCTCTCTCTTTCTCTATCTCTCTCTCTCAGTATCTCTCTACCCTCCCGATGTTAGGTAAATGACGTCGTTATGACTCTACCAAAATAAAATGGGTTTTAAAACATTTTTGTTATCTTTTTATTGAGTCAGGTTCTCAGTTATGCATCGAACGTTAAGCGAAATCATCGCTAAAAACAATGTATAGATAATACGGTGTTTACAGTGTCTACGGTGTTAGTTTTTAATAAATTTTAAAAAAGAAAAATGCGAAAATTTGAAGTTTAATTCGTTAATAGAAAACACGATAAAGAGTAATATGTTCATATAAAGTTAGCGCGTTGTTTTAAAAAACTTAGAAAAAAAAAATCAAATTCTATCAGTTAACGAATCTACAATCGTTACTTATTTGTTACTTATTTTATTAAATATAATGGGATTATCAAAAATTATGCGGGAGCGATGATGTAGGTGTAGGTGTTGATCGCAATCTAATATATATATACATATACGAATTTACGAGATGAGTCCTATACGTGCAGACACGATGGGATTCAACAAAAAAGATAGATAAAAAACAGAGGGATAAGGTATTAGTGTTTGAGTATGTATGTCCGAGAATAACTACAGGGAAATTTCTTCCACAGACCGTGGAGAAGTCAGTGATGTATAGTACGGTGCACCAGCAAGTCTAGGGCAAGTTATTGAGAATGCTGGGAAAGTAGTGCTGTTGGAAAAGCGGGCATTTATTTACTAGCAGAACTTGGTATTAGTCACTAGCAAATACCTTGAGTTCAATGTTGTATTTTTTTTTCTATGACCGGTCATTCGGTAGATATTCCATATACTTGCGGGCATGGTGTTAATCAGGAAGGCTTATAGAAAGATATAGGTCGAGCAAGGGAGTACTGTTTTGCGATCGTTCGATTTGAAAATGGAGATATTAGCCATGGTAGAAATGACGACGGTTGGTTGGTTATTCCAAGAACGACCACTAAGCTTAGAAAACGACGAGTCGCGGTAGTGTCTTATGCGGTACACAAGTAATTTAAGGATGAATGGGTGGGAAGTCAATTAGTGGACAAATCTCTTTTATGTCTGTAGAACACTTGCCCTGTATGTATCTGTACATAGGCGCAACACAGACCACATTATGCCGATGCTCAGTGGTATCGAGAGTGTAGGACACACTTTCCTCGCCCGTGAGCGCCTGAGCGTTTCGCTGTTTGCTGTCGACGACCTGCAAGCAAAATTTGAAGGCTCCCACTCGAAAATGCTTTTTATACTCTAATTGTGACCGGATGCAAGGTGCAATGAAGCATTTTTTGCGCCGCTGTACGAAACCTAAGCCCTTGCTCATGAATGACACACGGTGTTGTCGTCTGCGAATAGGGTTTTGAGATAGGGGTTTCTGTTACTCACGGCAGGTCGTTAATGAAGACAAGGAAGAGGGAGAGGGAAGGAACAGAGCTTTGCAGCGCCATTAGTAGCACAACTAAGAAAATCTACTAATTTTTAATCGTACGTTTGTATTTGTAATATTATTACTCAACACAATGCTCATTTGTCGACTTGCAGAATAAGACGATATTGTGAGAAATAATAGACTTCTAGATGGTTACATAAAACTTATCGGAAAGCCGATGAGAATGCATCCTCAAATGAAGGTAAATTAATACGACGTGAACCTAGAAGTTTTCAGGCGAATTTGTTTTGGCCAACAATGTTATGCTTTTCAAACTTACAAGAACTGTAGCAGCAAACTAATACTTATCGCTTGTACTGGTAGTTGATTTTCACTCAAGATCCTGAAAAATTTTACACACATTGGCTTATATCGCTCTTCACTTTCTATAAAATAGTAAAGGGAAAACTAATAGTTTAACATTGACACATATAAGCCATCGTTCGGTCGAGATGAGTATAGTGTTGAATACAATAAATGAATGAATGACTGAATGAATTTGCATTGTGCATCATGCACTCAAATGTCAAGACATGATTTTATCCTATATGTTTATATGTAATTGGACATTTAGCTTGTATTGCATTGCTAGAGTAAAAATCGTGCAAAAAAAAATATTTTACATAATGCATAACGCAAATGCATTCATTATGTTTGAATGAATGCGCTAACGGAGAATCATTTAAAAAGTGGTTCTTTTTCTATGACCGTAAAAATACTGCAAAATTTAGTTAATAATGCAGTTCACAGGCCATCAAGTGAACGCATTGGTAGACGTAACTCAATCAAATCAAATTTATCAGAAAATTTCTTTACTTATATTGTATTCTTTTAACGTAAGGTCATATTTTCGTGAGGTACTCTTTTCTTTAGCCAAAAATAAATACATATACGATATTCTTCATTGTAATCTACATAGTATTTGAATAACTTTTTGCCCAAACAGTTAAATGATTCCATACCTTTATCACTTTCAGATAAGAAAGCTATTTCAGATAGTGGTGAATATTCATATAATGCTTTCATTAGACTAAATCAGCTTAACATAGAAGTAGACGTCATGCATAATAGTTAGCAGTCAAGAGAATTGTTCAGTAAAAAAAAACACACAAGTAAGCAAAATATAGTCGGGTACGACCGAACTCTTTAAAATTAAGGCCATTTAAGTTGTAGGGTATTAATTAATTATAGGGCGCTTAATTGAAATTCTTGCTCAATGCAAAACATTACTAACATTAAGCATAAGCATTTAGTTATGAATAATGATTTAAGATTTAACCCTTTGGAATGATTAACAAGTAAGAACATTATAGTCAGGCAACGCCAACTATTACATACCCTACACCACTTTGCCTAGTACAGTTATTCATGGGAGGGCATACTTTTGATGAAATCTCGGATATTGGAAGGTTGGACTTTCCCTCCCTATATGTATTTCTGTTTCGTGATAGCGTCTATAAAAAAATAGGCCTATGTGATCCAAGTTCGCTACCTTAATTTTGTCTTGCTGAAACGCTACTATAAATTAATTTTCATCATAAAATATTAAAGACTTTTTTGGAAGGGCTTACTACTCATGAGATATCTTATATGGAGTGAGGCCAAGAAATTGACCTATGTAGTTTAAATTAGGTCCACTTCATTTCTTTATTTCACTCCTATCATAAACAAATTTTTATCACAAAAAAATTAACGTCTAAGGGTTTACGATTCATGAGAATCCCTATTTGCCGGGGTATTCAAAAAGTAGACCTACGTGGTCCAAATTCGTTAAAGTAGATTTGCTTGTCAATTTATAATTGTGAGCCAACTTTCGCCATGAAATATTGGAAGTTAGATCTTCTTACCATAGAAAGCTTCAATTTCTCAAGGAAAGGTTATATGTGAGGGAATTAAAAACATTTCCCCAACCGATCCAAAGTTTTCGCATCACTTTAGAAATACAAATACTTAGTCGCTTGGGCCGAGAAATTTTGAAAATTGCAAGTTTTTTTTATATAACGACTTTTCAGAAGAGGTTGAAAAAGTGGACCGATCCGAACCATTTTTAATAGTGTTCGTGCTTAGACCAGAGTACGTCTGTGTATGAAATTTCATCGAAATATCTCAAAAATTGCGACCTGTAGCTTGAAGGTAAATGCACATCCACAGACGACAGATGGACAGACAAACAGTCAGGCTTAGGTCGATTTAGAAAATTATTTTGAATCGATAAGTATAACAAAAGGTGGGTTTATCTTAAGCCCTTCTGGATGTAGGGTATAAAAAGTTTAAGTCATTATTAACAATGTGTACTCAAACTTAGGTCTGCTTAATTGAAGTTTTTTCATTACTAAGAAAGATAAGTAAGAAGCTGCAGTTAAGCTAAACTCTTGCAGCGATTACTTGCAACGCTCAGCCAAAGTTATGTTGAAGTTATTCAATGAAAATGCATTTATTTTCGATTAGGATCAGTGCCTACAAGTAAGTAGACGAATTGCTTAGCTGCGAAAAACCAAGGTAGTGGCAATTTTAGAAAATCTGTAACAATTGTGTATAACGTTCACGGCCGTCACCATAAGCAATTTATAGTTTTATAGATAGATAAACAGACCTTCGAAACAGTTTTGCTTTGCACTTTGCACAAACGGAAATAATAAATCTAAGCATATGTTTTAAAAAGAAATAAAGCTAAAGAGGAATCCAATTATAAAGAAAGGGATGAAAGCATAATTGCTTTACGACTAACTTTACTTTATTTACGTTTATCATAAATCTATTTTATGCGTTGTCTTCTTCTCCTTTTTTCTGACGAATTATTTGCATATAAATTTTTTCTATGTCATTTATATTTATCTTTTTGTTCTGCTTTTTTTTTTTTTTTGATTTGCGTACTAAGCAAAAGCTGTAAAATATATTTTATGACAAATTTTTTTACCTTTTTTTCAACCATCA
>CCAG010016492.1:0-13065 GCA_001077435.1 Glossina morsitans morsitans | reverse complement strand
ATATTTAACTGAATGTGTATAACGAACGTTAACGATTGCTAGCAATAAAAGAAAAACCGCAAAATTGACAATCATTCCTACATATATATATATATATATATATATAGATGCGGCACGTACACATAAGCACAATCACCCTCACTCATTTACGAAAATTTAAAGAAATTTTCAAATGATTTAATTTCAATTAAAAAGCAAAGTAAACAACAAAAAAAAAAAAAACCTTAATAAAAACTTCGTTTGAAAAACCGGATATTAAAAGTAAAAGTAACTGTAATAATAGCAATCAGATTAAAAAAAAAAGGAAAAAAATAATTTACATTCAAAATGGATTTAAAGAGTTCAAATACGAGTGAATTTACTGAACCGTATATAACAAGCAGCAAATCAACAGATTTTATTAAACCGAAAGAGGAACCAGACAATTTTACACCAATGGTGCCAAAAGCCGAAGGTAATATTAGATGCAAATGCAATAATAATGATAATAATACTAATAATGTTACACATACGCAAGCATGAGCATGAGTCCTCTCGTATGATTTTCTCAAAACATCTGCAAAAAATCTGTATTCGTCTTGAAGCGAATTTTGAAAACCCACCAATTCAGATAAACGTATAAAAATCGTTTCTAAAATTTATTAACTTAAGGAAAGTGTTCGGTGTTCAAACCACCCACGAATTTATTTTTTCCGCAAACAAGAATCGCCATAACATTTTTTAATCCAATACCGATTATAAACGACACTTTTTCTCGTCGAAAAGCGGCCTTTAATCAACAAACGAAACTCGGGATTGGCTGTTACTTTGAAAAGTACAAAAGCAGCTTCACTGAACTAGCTGTGACTAGTTTTCATGGAAGGGAATGATCAATTTAAACGTGTCCATCCTTCCGTCCGTTGTTATAAATAGTAATAGCATTAAAGCACCGAAAACAGTATTTGCATCATACTGTAAGTATAAATTTTTCATTAACGGAGATAATGGAATCAATGTAAACGTGTCCGTCTTTCCTCCCAGACGGACATGGAGTTACCTGGAAAGCACTGAACACAGTATTTGTATTATATTATAACTAAAAATTTTTTATTAATTGGTATGGTAGAAACAATTTAAACGTATCCGTCCTTCCATCCGCTGTTATAAATAGTAATAGCATTAAAGCACTGAAAGCAATATTTGCATCGTGCTGTAAATATAAACTTTTCATTAACGGGAACGATGGAAACAATTTGAACGTGTCCATTCTTCCTTCCGGACGGGCTTGGAGTAACTTGGAAAGCACTGAACACAGTATTTGCGGTATATGGTAAATACAAATTTTTTTATTAACGGGAATGGTAGAAACAATTTAAACGCGTCCGCCCTTCAGTCCGCTGTTATAAATAGTGACCTTGAAATAAATTTTGCATCGTATTGGAACCATTCGATCCATTAACGGGAACGTTGGAATCAATTTCCCCCGTCCGCTGCAATAAATAGTAACCTTGAAAGCGTTAAAAATAAATTTTACATCCTATTGGGAGAAGAAATATTTCATTAACGGGAACGATGGAATCAGTTTAAACATGCCCGTCCTTGCGTCCACTGTTATATATCGTAATAGTATTAAAGCACTGAAAACAGTATTTACATCGTGTTGTAAGTAAAATTAAGTTTTGTACGTTTTCTAACAGAAAGTATATGTACTACTGGACGAAGCTGTCTAACAATATGATTTCTTCTTCTGAAAGTACAGTATTAAAGGTATGGCCAACTATATAAATAATCACACTGAACCGTATAGAATATAGTTTGTTCGAAGTTTAAATAGGATTGCAGTTGTTTGCCAAAAGAGGTTAAATTTGCGGAAAACTTTGCTTTTCGTAGTTAACACGAAAGTTAGTCTTGCTAACCCCTTATGAGTGATGAATAAATAGTAAATGCGTTAGAGTATGCAAAGTTGACATTCGAAATGGACTGAAATAATTTATTCTGTCAATAAAACTCAGTTTTTGAATCTAACACAAGAAAAATATATAAATTTGGAAAGCAATGTGGAATCAATTTAATAGTGTTTGTCCTTCCGTCCGTTATATTAGAATGCAGCCTACAAAAAACAAATTTGATTTGAAACGTTTCCCTTTTATTTATTTATAAAATTAAAGATAAACACAACTTGATTGCTCGGTCCATTCACTCAAAAGTAATATAAAAAGAAAAACATAGTAAAATAATAAAAATTTATTATTCTTAATATATTTAACACCAATAAAAAGCGTACATATATATGTATTTCTCAATAAAACAGGCAGGGAGGGAATTAACATAAAATGCTTCAAATTCTTCATTTTTGTTTTTTCTTTTTTTTTTGTAGAAAAGTTTACTTTACTCTGGCGCATAGATTTTCGTCGTTGCATGAGCTTGCATAATATTTCAATATTTCGTGATGCAGTTAATAAAGAAAATTTATATATATATATATATATATATATATTCTTTCTTCTTTTCATACAATTTCTTCTTTTAAAGGAGACCTACGGTTCTTGTGACGTAATTACACATTTAATGCTTGACCTATACCTAGAACGAAACAAACAAGAAATTTAGCATATACACACATATATATATAATATGTTGGCAACGAGAATAAAAGCACACACCACAATTTAGTGTTAGTGTCACATGACATGACGATGGTTGGGTTTAGTTAGTTTTGAATAGAATGCATAGAATACCAACTAACAAACAAACAAACATTAAAAGCTATTGACCTTAGTTGCTCTATAAAACAAAGATGAGCGCAAAAACTTATAGCATATTTATAGGCTTTGAAATATATAGTAATTTAAAAGGCTATTTTAAGGCTTTAACACTATTTGCTTAGAGGGTGAAAAGAAATAAAAAAAACTTTTTATATGTTTCGAAAGAAATCATGGATGCCAAGCATAGAAAATGAACATAAGGAAATCGTTCAGGTTTGCTTTTTTTATTAATTGTGTCTGCAAGCCGAAGGGCATCATTCTGTTAAACAAAGTTTTTGTTTAAGTCTATGAAAAGTATTCATAAATTTTGCATTTTATTATTATGAAAATTAATTCAGTAGAAAATTTCCGACATGGAGTAAACACTATGCAGAAGTGAAACCATTTCTTTATCAAATTTTCCTATTTCGAGAGATTTCTAGCAATAGGCAAATGAATGAGCAAATGATTGTCACTGAGAATTCATAAATTTTCCTTAATCCTCAATGGACGCTTTACAGACTTATAAACAAAATTAACGTCCCCCCCATTTCTTTGGAACTGCAAACGAAAATACTTCTTCCTCTTGGGAGTGAAAACATAAAGTTTTTGAACATTTTATTTTATGTATAAAATTACATATAAAAAGCACTTTTGGTCTTTGCATAAATTGAAGATAAAAAGATCAAATTTGCTTCCTCTTATTCAAATTAATGTTTTCTGTATTGTTTTAAAATGAGATTTTTCGCAATATTTATAAAGTTCTTATCGTTGATAGACAAGCAATAAAAAAACATTCACCATAAAATAAGCGGAAACATTAACTTGAAATCCAATGCATTTTTAATCATAATTACAATTCTTTTTTTTTTTTAATTCCAGAAGGGAAAGTTTTCACATTAAAGGGAATTATATAGAGATTGGGGTTTGAGAGCTTATTCACAGTTTTAACGAGCCTTACTGCCTGTTTGTTTATTTTTCAAAAGCCGGCCAACTCAATAATTTTGGGCCGTACTTTAAGGCTTATATCGAGTTGACGACCAAATAATCGCCGTATTGGCAACTTATCAGATTGAAAAGCAAATAACTTTACCAACTATCCGTCCTAAAAGAATTGTAATGACCCAGTAGGAGGCTTATTTCAGCTTAATCACCGAGAAATTTGCGACAGTAAGCGTGAACTACATGAATAAGGGTGTGTTTAATAGATCTATGGAAAAAAGAAATGAATAAATGCTTCAAACCTCTGAGTTGCTTTTTACCTTTTTTTATATGACCAACCACTCAGGGGATGCCGCATGTATGGGCAGAGACGATAGTGCTCAGCAAGGGTTACAAAAAGAGAAGGCTGGAAAAACGAAGGGAGCAGTGTTTGTGTACGTTTGACTTAAAGGTAGAAACATAATACTATATGCTACTAGCTATGTTACTGGCAAGTGAAATTAGCGATTAACTCACATTGAAAATGTGGATTCATTTCTTAGACTCTTTTTAGTACTTTTTATCTAAAATCCCATGACCCTCTAAAGAAAATTAAAGCTGGGAAATGTGGCTTTCAAAAAAGAAAATTTTCTTGCCTAAAACTCTTAAAAAATCCATCTCTAAATACAGGAAAAGTGCCCACTTATTTTCGTGCTATCCGCCTGAGTGGCCGAGTAGACAAAAGGTCTTGACTAACAACTCAATGGTCCTAGGTTCAAATCTCAACAGTGACAGAGTTTTCAATAAAGCCGATAGCCTTAGATAGTAGTGCTTTAAAACTTGAAGCCTTAGAACTTCTTTGTCGGGCTAAATTAAAAATAATGATAATATTTTCTTGCGAAAAATCCCATTCCAAGCATTCATCTTCGTGAAGATGAATTAAAAGTGTTTAAAAGTGTTATGTTAATTCCTCCATTACAAGCACAGTTCTCTACAAAATAGCCGCATATATAGATTTACCTATAGCGTAGCATACGTATGGGCTCAATGAAAATCCAAATTTCTGGCATACTTTAAACGTATTTGCTTAATGGTTATTTTAATTGAAAATCTTTTTTTCTATTTTATAAAAGTAAGAAAGAAATCCTTTTCAATTGTGCTTTCATTGAAATGGTATTTTTTTTATTTTTTTATTTTCCCCACTTTTTTAAATAACATTTTTTATTTACAGTGTACAAAGTTTACAAACGCCGTTGGGCAGTGTTAATATTATTTGCATTTTATTCTGCCTCGAATTCGATGCAATGGATACAATTCAGTATTATTCAAAAATATTGTAACCAAGTAAGTGAAAGAAGAACCTTTCCATGTTTGTACATATATATATATATATATATATATATATTATATAATACAAGAAAATTTCAATATTGAAGAGATTTTTTTTTTTTGCATTAACATTATTCTCTTATACTTATGATAGGTTTGCTTTGCTGCCTTCAAGATTTTTTTTTTCTTTTCTTACTTTTCATTTCCTTTTTCTTAATGTGTTTTTCAGATATTATGGCGTCAGCGATGTATGGATTGATTGGACATCAATGGTTTACATGATTTTATATATACCCTTAATATTTCCAGGCAGTTGGTTTTTGGATAAAATGGTAAGTTTTTTAATTTTTTTTTTTTTTAATTAAAAATTTTTAATAATTATATAATTTGAAAAAATTTGATTCAATTAAAAAGGGTTTACGAATCACAGCCGTCGTGGGTATATTTGGAACTTGCATTGGCTCCTGGGTTAAAGTGTTTGCAGTGCAACCTCATTTATTTTTTTTAAGCTTTGCTGGCCAAAGCATAGTAGCTCTTTCTCAGGTAAAAAAAAAAAACAAAATACTTTAAATTATCTTATTATATTTTAAAAGAGAACTTGAAGAACATTTAAACTACATTTTTGTATAAGTGTTATACTTGTACTTGTATTAAATATTTAAAGTACTTCACATCATTGGCAGTCAAAAGTCCTTGAGTTGAACTTGAGTGTAAAATAGAGAAAAATAAATTTTTTTTTTTTTACTTCAAATTTTTCTATTCACATTAGGTGTTCATTTTGTCTTTGCCGGCTCGTTTGGCTGCTGTTTGGTTTGGTCCAGATCAAGTGTCATTTGCTTGCAGTGTCGGTGTATTCGGCAATCAGGTAAATGATTTGAAATCATTCGCATTTCATTATAAAAAAAGCTTATCATGTTTATTTATAATCAAACGGACTAAAGTCCGATATGAAAACAAAAACACTTTAATAGCTTCAAATAAATTGCTCTTATTTTATGCTTCAATCACCACTGGGTTAAGTGTAATTTAAAAAAAAAAAAAAACAACAATCTCTTCTTAGGGAAAACCATAAATGCAGAGACTTTTATTAGGGGGATTGAAGGATATTGATTTGCGCAGAGAGAATACAAAACAATGTAAACAAGTAAAAGCACTAAAGTGGGCCATGGTCCACCCTTAAATACCCTACGCCAGCTCGCTTAATACGGTTATGCATATAAAGACTGATCAAAATAAGATGCTATACGGGAAGCTGTCGGATCCAAAGCATTTGGGACAGCATTCGTTTTTGCGCCAAAAGATATCAATGCAAAAAATTTCTTGAAAATATCTCAACAGTTGCGACCTGTACGTTGAACACAAAGAATAAGACAGACAGACAGATAGGCGTATAATTGGGTAAACGGACAGATGGATAGGCGGACAGGGGGGTAGACGGACGAGCGGATAGATGGACAAGCGGATAGACGGACAGGTGGGTAAACGGACTGGTAAGTAAACGGGCAGGCGAATACACGGTCAGGTAGGTAGACGGGCAAGTGGGTAAACGGACAGGCGGATCCACGGACAGGTGGGTAAACGGGCAGATGGGTAAACGGTCAGACGTTAAAATGGACAGATAGATACTTGAACAGGTAGATGAACGGACAGGTGGATACACGGACAGGTAGGTAGACGGACTGATGGGTAGACCGAAAGATGGATAGACGGACAGGTGGATAGACGAGCAGCTGGATGTACGGACATACGGATAGGCAACCTAAAATCGATTCAGAAAGTGTCTATATCAAGGTCTTCTGGGTGTTGCATACATCCGCACAGTATTAATACACCCTTGTACCACAAGCCATGTAAAATATAAAAATATAATTTTTATGAACTATTTGTTTTACAAAATGCATCGTTATTGAAGAATCCAGAAAAAAACAGAAATATTTGTTTCATTATATTATTTATTTATTTATTTATTGCCAACAATAGTTCTTTTATATAAACCACTTTTTATTGATATCTGTAATTAATATTTGTGGCGATATATTTATAATTACGTAATTAATTAAACAAATTACGCAACAATTCAATTGAATAATTCATATGTCTTTCGTCCCTCAATCAAAAAATATGAATTATCGCAAATTATATTATTTTTGTCCATTAATTCACCGAATTGCAAATATTCGAATTAAATTTTGCGAAATTTCGAAGAGAATCATGCTACTGGACGATTAAACTGCTACTACTACAATATTTATTAAGAATTGATCCTAAATGTAGGCTATAAAGCTTAGACATTCTACCCTTGTATAATGGACAAGACGACGTTCTGCTTTCCTAATTTGGTAATAATTGAACCTCACATTTTTTGGAGGTTGGAAAAAATAAAATCAGATTAAAGTGAGTTGAAGCTTCTCATATACTTTAGTTAAAAGTTTTTTAAGCCCATGTATCCATCCCTCCGGACTATTCCATCCATCCCTTCGGACTATTAAAGCTTAGAAAGTAGGTGATTTCTTTTGTAATATTTTCGGATTCTCGTTATCAAGCCACCTCGAATGCATTTTTCACCTTTGAGGTAGCAGCTCACGTTTTGGAACAACTCTATGAAAGCTTCTCGTTATCAACAAAAAAAGGTTTTCGTATTCCGTCAAGTAAGCTACATCGATAACGAGATATGTAAACCGACCCCTTCAATGCCAACCAATCATAGATCGAATACAGTTCAACGTACAGTTTACAAGTTCCAAACTAAAGCCAGACATGGGTTGAGTTTAATTGCTTAAGCCGAATTTGAGGAAAAAAGAGACAAAAGAAAACAAAAAGAGAAAAACAGAGAGAGAGATAGAGAAGAAATTTGGGATGAAAGAAGAAAAGAGAAAGGAAATGTAGAAAAGATGAAAACTAAGAAGGGGAAAGTAAATAAAATGAGGAAGAAGAAGTATGATTCTGGAAGACGGGAAGAAAATAAAAACAAGACAGAAATTAAAAAAACAAAGGAAAAGAAACGAAGGGAAAATAAGAAAAAAGAAAACATATAAATAAATAAAATAAAAGAACAATAGAAAAGAAAATAAAACACAACATAAGACAGAACAGACAAGAAAAAATTAAAAGAAGAGAAAAAAGAAGAGGAAAAGAAATAGAAGAAAGGGAAAGAAAAGATAAAACGAGAAAATAAAGAGATTACACAAGAAAAGGAAAGAAATGAAAAGGAAAGAAGAGACAATAAAATAAAGAGAAGAAAGGGAAGGAAAAGAAATTAAAAACGCAAAGGAAAGGGAAAGAAGGAAAAATAAGAAAAAAGAAAACATATAAATAAATGAGATAAGAGAAGGATAGAAAAGAAATTAAAACACAACATAACACAGAAAGAGGAAAGACAAAAAAAGGAAAAGAAGAGAAAAAAGAAATTAAAAGAAAGGGAAAGAGAAAAGGAAAGAAAAGAAAGAAGGGACAAGAAAAGGAAAAGAAGAAACAAGAAACGGAAAAGTAATAGAAGAAAGGGAGATAAAAGATAAAACGAGAAATGAAAAGGAAAGAAGAGACAATAAAAGAAAGAGAAGAAAGGGAAGGAAAAGAAATTAAAAACGCAAAGGAAAGGGAAAGAAGGAAAATAAGAAAAAGAAAACATATAAATAAATGAGATAAGAGAAGGATAGAAAAGAAATTAAAACACAACATAACACAGAAAGAGGAAAGACAAAAAAGGAAAAGAAGAGAAAAAGAAATTAAAAGAAAGGGAAAGAGAAAAGGAAAAGGAAAGAAAGGACAGAAGAGACAAGAAAAGGAAAAGAAGAGACAAGAAACGGAAGAGAAAGAGCAGAAAGGGAAAGAAAAGATAACATGAGAAAAGAAAGAGATTAGGCAAGGAAAGGAAAGAAAAGATAAAACAAGAAAGGGAAAGAAAAGAAAAAGAAAAAGAAAAAAGAGGAGAGGAAAAAAAGAAAAAGATGAAACAAAATAGAGCAGAACAGAACAAGGCACCACAAAATGGAACGTATGAAGGAAAACGACGGGAAAAGCGTAGATAAAGAATGGAGAGGGAAAGAATTGAAAAGCAAAATAGAAAGGAAGGAAAGGAAAATTAAGAAACAGTAGAAAATGGACCCGGAGAAAAACGAACAAAACAAGAAACAAGGTAGAAATGAAGCACAGAGGAGAACGGGAGCGAAGAAGATTGGCCAAAACATATGAAGAAAGGAGCAGAAGTAAAAAACAACAATAAACGAAGATAGGGTACAATAAGAGAATAGATAAAATGTGAAAATAATTGTAACAACTTATCTCGAATAGATATCACCGATAATCAAATAACGTATCATAATTTTTCGAGCTTTTATGATTTTCCATAACGAGCTCCATTTACGTTCCAGTAAACATGAAAGCAGGTTAAATTATTGCAGTTATTTCACTTAATTTTTGTTAAACCCTTAACCGCATTTGACGTTATGTTCATCTGTTTGTTCAAGACGATGAAATGTAATTTTTTTATTTTACCTGTAACTGTTCATATTCAAGTGACACGCAAAACATATTGAAATTGTGAAATCGGTCATTGCCGAACTATTTCACTTAAATGCTTATTCCAAATGTAATTTCTGTGTTAAATGTCATTAAATGTTTGCATTAGTTACGTATGCGACAGAAAATAATCTATTCATCCAATGGGTTTGAAAATTTTCTCTCTTGCAATTGAATAAACACGCAAAACCGATTTAAAAGAAAAATAATAAAATAAAAGAAAAAACTATCGAAAGAGAAAGAGCGAGTGAGTGAATTCTGTGGTAAATAAACAAATAAATAATAATAATAATAATAATAATAAGAATAATGGTAACAAGAGGAGAAACGCTTTGAAATTCAAAAGCGTAAACGAATGCATAATGTATGACCGATTACGACCCATCCGTTGAACAAATTTTAGTACAAAAAAATGCATAGAGAGAGATGAATGAAAATGCAATTTTTTTTTTTTTGGAGAACATGATAAGAACCTTTGGAAATATATATATGTACGGAAAACGTTTACACAGAAAAAGAAGAAAAACAAAAAACAAAAAATTCCTTAGCATATCGTAGCATGTAGTGTTTGTTAAACAGTTAAAAATGAAAGAGGGAGAGAGAGGGAGAGAGAGGAGGAAAGAAAAACCGAAATTATTCAATTGGAAAAAAAAAGAACACATGAATTTCTATTTTATACGACAAGAAAAGAACACAAGACCCGCAACATGACACATCTATTAAGGGAGATATTTAAAAGCTTTTCCTTTTTGGGTTTTCCTCTTCTCCCTCTGGCACAACGCAGCGTGAAATACTTCAAGTACGGAATTTATCGAAAACATTTATATAAAACGTATTTTTTTATTTTTTCTTTTTTTGCGTAACAAACAACATCTAGTCAATAATACGGAGAGGTTTGTAAAATAACGCTAGCAACCAAAATCACTGGTATACCAGGAATGCTTTCAAAATAACCCAAGGCAACCACACACACAAAAATTCAAAGTTTATAAAGTTAAAAGTTTTCCAAAAACAAAAATATATATACATTGTATATGTGCCGCTTTTTTACATCCGGACACAAACAGAGACAATACAAATAAGGTTTTTTGCCAATGCCGGTTGCCTTTGACTTTGAAAACATGTATGGGTTAAATTTCTTGAATTACTTTTTTTTCCTTAATCTTATATACAAAAGTAGTCTGTTTCCATTTGTAAAAAAAAAAAAAAAAAAAAAAAAACCTACTAAATAGGCAGGTGAAATGAAAAGCAGATGTGCTAGTGAGTGTAAAATTGAATCTGTCATGCGTTGCCTACTTAAGTTACGCACAAGCGATTACTCTCGACAGCTACGACAATTTCATTATTGCGAATAAGCAGAGTAAAGCAATTTCTCAAATATAATTTTAATGCCATCATCGACTGGTTTTCAAAGGACGTATACTTGATTTAAAACTAAGACACACTGGCCTCGGTAACGATTCTTGCAAAAGAAGGTCTTATAAAAAACTTATTATTCGTTTTTCTCACTTATGCATGAATGCTTTTATACCCTACAACAGTTGCGATGCACGATATAGTAAATATGTACGATTATAGTTAACTTTAGGAAAGAATCACAACAGACCCGTCTTCAAAATCATTTTCTGAATGCATTTAGGTTTTTCTGCCGGTCTCTTGGTTTCTGTCTCTATGTTGTTATGTTCAACTAACGGAACACCGTTTGCGAAAAGTTTTCACAAGATTTGTTACGCTAATGTGTGTTGGCTCCAAAAGAAACTCTATTGGAAATGGACTTGATCACCCCATTTTTACAACCACTGCTCATACAAAGAGCCATTTGAGGAAATTTTCTAAATTCTAGGAAATCGAAATTTAATTTTTAATATTATAAAAGGTGATAGAAAACAATATTTCAGCGTAGAAGACAAATGTGAAAAATTTCGATCGGATGGGACAATCTTTTCAACTGCCTCCTATATAAATGTTCTTTTAAAAAATAAGCTTTTACGCGACGACATGGTCGAAGTTTTGGAATTTAATCATAGAAGTTTGTCCATCTTAATCTTCTGTGTGGTTTTTGGATCACATAAGCCCATTATTCAAGACCTATATGAGAGCATTGCTAAAGTAAGACTAAATTTTGTTATTTTATGAAGAAAGTAGGTGAACACTAGTACGTGCTTGACAAAGGAGTGAACTTTCTCAAATTTGTGTCACGTCGTTTCTGAATTTTAGCCGGCTTTGGGCTTCCATTTACCTCATAAATAGATATAAACGTTTTCGGTATTTTACGACGAAAAAAGGGAAAATATTAGATTAAGCGAAGTACGGCTGCAGGTGACTTAGCGACCGGCTTTTCCGAGTTTTAATGTTTTCATTGCTTCATTTTAGTATTGCTCATAGAAATAGAGAGAGAGAGAGAGAGAGAGACAGAGAGAGACAGAGAGAGACGGAGAGAGAGAGTTAAGAACGCATATCCGACAATCTGAAAACGTTCAGCTGTTTCTTCACTCAAACGATAACGATCCTCTGGACGAGTTACCCTAATCGGAATCAACCATTTTAGTACGCATGCCGTCATCGTTGTCAGCATAACCATAAAAAAATACTTGTATTAGAACTCGATCATGGCAAGTGCTGAACGACAAGAAAGCGACGGCGCTTGGATCAATTTTGTCGATCTATCGCTATCCAAAAGAAATAAGAATGGGAAGGACGACGTATGAACTGAGAAAAGGAAGAATAGTGAATTGTTAGATCACTGTTGAACAAAGTAAAATGTAAAGAATTGTTTTGTTTTATTTTTTGGAACCAATTAATAAAAACACGTAACTCGCATAATGTTGTTGTGGTTGAAGGTGAATATTGGACAATTTGCAAAGCTTTTAAAGCATATACCGCTACATGAAAGCTTCGACTATAAAAACTTCTTCGACTATAAAAAATCACTGGTTTCTGTGAAAAAGTGATTTACGTTTCATTCTGCTGATAATTAACGGATTTCGGCTTACGTATCTCTTCGTCGATATTTCTCCCTTCAATTTAATAGAGTTTTTTGAAGCAGAAGGTTAAAGGTCACTAGTATTTGTCTTCTTAACTGGCTTCCTTTCCAGCCATTTATACCTTGTCTATATTTCGTTAATCTACATGTCGTATACGTAATGCGTATTGATTTTCATTTCCCATAGCTATATTTTTAAGAATTGCAAAAGCTCGACTATTCGTGGTCAGGATCCCTTAAGTTTGTGCGAATGTATGCAGAAGTATTTAACATAGACTCATCCTTTACTCAATCGATTGAGAATCATTTGATTAAATGATTTAAGCATGCCTGTCCGTCCATCCGTCATTCCGTTTTGTATTGAATTCATCGCAGTCTTTACCGCGTTCACTTCACTAAACGAGTTGGAGTTAACAACAGAAGCAACAGTTAGTCAATTTTATGAAGATTTACAGGCTTGCTCTTGCCAGGCTTGTTTTTGTGCCTGCAAATCTACAAGAAATTGATGTGTGTGTCTTTTCCGAGTGTGTGTGTGTGTGTTCGATTCCCTGCTGAACTCATTTTATTTCGTTACACTAATTACTTATCACT